>SNQJ01S0021135.1:59277-70480 GCA_010110895.2 Picea sitchensis | reverse complement strand
ATCCATGGATGAGTGTAAATTAATTATTTAAATATAAATATCATAACAAAGATGATATTTTAAGTAATATCGAAAAAGTAAATACTCACAAACTTTGCAATCAACCCTTTTATTCATTGTCATATCATCTTATGTGATGAATGGATTTCATTTTTTTTCTTTTCTACAGAAAAACAAGTGAAAATTAGTATTTCATGCAATAATTAAATTCAATGTACATAAAAGAATAAATGAATGATTACATACTTCTTATCGACATTGTACTTGTTGGGATGGATCCTCCTTCGATACAAATACATTCATTTATTTTACCATCTCCTTGTACACTTTTTTTAACATCCCCACCATCATGCATTGTTTTTTCTCTCACTTGTCTCTTGGAATTTTCATGACATGCCTTAACAAACACACATCAATAATTTAAACCTATAGATAATTCAAAGCTATTAAAATTTTAATACAACTTAAAAAACTTTCCTTGTTCTGTTGTTGGGATGAGATACCATCGTGCTCATTGCAATAAGTTGTTTTCCTTGAACTTCTATCGACCATATTCTATCAAAAAAAGAAAAGAATCATCAAATATAAAAACTACGAATTTATTTTACAAAATAATACTAATAGAAGCATCGATGCTCTATAAATTAATAGAAGCATCGACGCCTTATTACTGTTTATTGCACACTTCCGAACACATGAACACAATTATTTTTATTTTAAAATCTATGGTGTTGTTGAGAGGAACATGAGCACTAGTGTGATTTGTTATTGGGGAAACACCAATGTGATTTGTTATTAGGGGAGCACTGGTGCACTTTGTTATTAGGAAGAGCACTAGTACGCTTTGTTATTGAGAAGAGAACCGATGCACTTTGTTATGGGTGGAGCACTGGTGCACTTTGTTATTGGGGGAGTATTGATGCGCTTTGTTACTGGGGAGCACTACAATGAATTTTATTTCTTATAAAATAACAAATAACATTTTAGTAGTTTATATTAATAGTGGTTATTAGAATCATTGGGTGTTATGTTTTGGAGCATTGGTGCACTTTGTTATTGGGAAGAGCATCGGTGCACATGGTTGACTTAGGAGCACCAATGTTGTTGACATGAGCATGTGCACCGGTGCACTATTCCTGTATAGTGCGAACCTTGAACTACGGAAGCATTTTTTTAAAAGAAAACTGATAGTGACAGGGTTTGGGATACAATCCAATGAGTGATCCCATTGCAACAAATACAAATGCCCCATATACAAGTAAAGAAACTAGGAAGCTAGGGATTCCAATACAAGTAAACAACAAGGAAGCTAGGGCTTCCAATACCGAATGTAATTGTTAAACCCTTTTATTTTTTATATAATGCAATGAAATATGTTTGATTCAAATAGGGGAAAGATTGAGATGATGAATAGAATAAAAACACATACCTGGAATTTCTCCTTTGCAAATTTGTATGTAAATTTGACTCTTCAAAAAAATCTACCCACTCCAAAGAATTTGCTTATAAACCTCTCTTGAAAAAATCTCCCCTTTAAATTTTGGAAAAATAATGAAATCATGATTAGGGTTTTCATTTATAAACAAATACATTTTGAAAATATAAAATCCCCACTCAATTTTTCACTGCCTATTTCGGCGCATTTTTTTTATACCCTTTAACGATGCACCCGATAGTAATATGCACTGGTGTGTTTTTTTTATTGGAATGCACTGGGGATGTATTGGTTCCTAAGCGCACTGTAGAAGGTTTATTGTTTTAAATTAATTTCATTTCTTTTAAAATTGATTTTTTTGGTGCATTTGATATATGATCACCTATGYGCTTTGTTATTGGGGGAGAACCAACGCACTTTGTTCTTGGGGAAGAACCAATGTTCTTTATTATTAGGGGATCACCAATACATTTTTTTATTAGGAGAGAACCTGGGGGATTTTTTATTGGGGAGCACCGCTATGCATTTTATTTTGTATAAAATGAAAAACAATATTTTAGTATTTTAGATTAATAATGGTTATCAAAAGCACCATGGCATTATCTTTTGGAGCACCAGTGCACTTTGTTATTAGGGAGAGCACCGATGCACTTTATTATTGGGGGAGAATTGATGCACTTTGTTATTGGGGGAGAAAAAGGTGTGCTTTGTTATTGGGGGAGCACCAACAATATTTTAGTATTTTATATTAATAGTGGTTATTGGTGTGCTTTATTTATCAAACATTGGGGTGTTTTGTTTTGTAAGAGCACACGTGCATAAAGTAAAATTAGGAGCATCAGTATGCACATCAACTTAGGCACACCAGTGCACATGGTAGACTTAGGTGCATCGGTGCTAAAATCTCCGCAAAAAAATTCTCCCACCTGCCTCCGCTATAAACGTATACGGGATAAATTTTTCGGGAGAGTTATGTAAAAGCCTCCGCTAGAAGGTGTTCTCTTTGTAGTGATACAAGATAGGCATGCTCTACATTCCTATGGGTTAAATATTGTAACTTATCAAAGAATCTCAAACCTCATGGGTTGTAGGACATTTTGGTATTTGGAAGATGTTTTCCAACTTACAAAGGTATGTGTATGGGACCAAAATGCAAGAAGATGTAACCCAATATATTAGAGGATGCATACATTGTTGTACCAACAAGCCCAATAATAGAAAGTAATGTTAATACCACCCCTTACTTGTACCCACTTGACCTTGGGAAATAATTTACATGGATTTTGTGGGTGTTTTTCCAACAAATAGGAAGATACATGACTATCTCTTTGTGGTAGTTGAAATGTTTAGCAAGATGTGTATTCTTATGCCTTGTAAAAAGGCCATCAAAGGACAAGAATAAGCAAACATGTTCTTTTAACAAGCTTGGGTGCACTTTGGGATACCAAGGAGTATCATCTCATATAGAGGTACAAGATTTCCTTGTGCTAATTTGGACTACACTTTGGGAAAAAATTGACACCAAGTTGAAGAGATCTATAACTTTTCATCCATAGACAGATGGGAAAACAAAAGTAGTCAATATGATTGTTGTAACCCTTGATATGTACTATTCCAAGCCATCCATTATCAATAAATTAATTTTAACTTTGAAATTTTTGTCTTGTGACAGAGCATTTGTATTATTTTAACTTAAGAAATAAATTTGATTTGTAATTAATCAATATTAGAACTTGAAGGCATGATTTCAATGTTTTAGACAACTTTAGATTTTATATGATTTAAAACAAGAATTTAAGAAATAGAAATGAAAGTTTAACAATGTATTCAATCTTAATAAATATGTTTTAACTTTCAATTGAAGAAAGTAAAAACACTTGTATCTTCTTTAGAATAATATTAAATGAACAATAATGAAAAATTCATCAATATTCATAAGGCATATAAGTAGAACACACATTTCTAACTTATACTTATAGTATGGTTGCAGAAATTTGTGTATTTTATAATTCCTTTGAAGTTGTAGTAGTGGTTGTCGTACCAAATTGTTACATTTAAAACATCAAATACATATTGAGGAGGAAATTTATGAAATACTAAAGATACATAATATCGTAGAAAAGATGGATTAAAACAATGAAAACTAGAATCACTCAAGTTTTGTAAAAGTAGAATTTTATTAAAAAGCTTGGTCCTTTTTTCAGGCAAAAGTCAGCCCTTTTTACATTGAATATCCTTTATTTTATACAAAAATAAGTATAACCACATATGGTTATAGTGAGCTATTATTTAGCCTCCAAATAACAATGGTCTATCTCTTTTTACAAACAAAACAATGAATACACTCGAACTTGATATTTGCCTAGAATATCTCCTAGTTTCTCTTCAACCATTTGTTATAGCAAGATTTGCATTGCCCTATGCAAATTTGTTCAGAAGACCTTTTTACATTTCCCTATGCAGACTTGAAGTCCCTTTTGCAAATCCCAGTGATAAAAAAATATATTTTTCCACATATATGCACCCTAACTATTATACAACATGAATATACACAGGTTGCACCACTACATCCCGCGTACATCGGGTTTTGTGCCCAAAATAAAAAAATAGTGTCAGGTTTCCATGTCACATCACATGATCCATGATCCTTGACATTCCATATAATGGAAACACTCTAAATCTAACCTTTAGTTCCACTTGAAGGATATAAATGGGTCATATCCAAGCTGTGGAAAAGAGGAGAAGAATTCAACTTTGAGAGCAAAGTTACTCTGGAGAAATTATTGACTTCATATTGAGTATGCATCCATTTATCCTTTTAAGTCTGAACACATTGTTCAACCCCCAAGATCTTCCCTACTTGATTGAGAACCTCATTTTATTATATGAGCTTGCCTTTGGTGGAAGATTGAAGTGGTGGAGGCTCAACTGGAAGGGACTTAATTTCTCGATTATGAACCGCGCTGACACATAAGTTTGTAATTCATTCACTTCTGTTGATTACATTTTAATAGAAATACTCTTTTCTCGTCCAATTAATATCTTGCAAATATTTGAATTGTTATTCCATGGGCATATTTGTTATGAATGTTGATGGATTATGCTATTGAATGTGCTAACTTTATATATTATCACCATATGCTTGTGTTTCTTTGTTGTTGAGGACAAGTTTCACGTGTATTGCTTTGAGTCAAGTGCTCAACGGTGGACTTGATCGAAAATATGGACAAGGTAGGATCGTTATCTTTTCTTGTTAGCATATTTGTTTATGTAGCATACCTAGGATTAGAGTTGATTTCTGTAGTCATTTCGTCTGTTGTGGTTTACCCCTTGCCATAGATATATTTTCCTCGTAACACCATTTTCATGACTCATTTAGTTAATAAATAGATTAGAAGTTTCCAATTTTCACTCAATGGGTAGTTGAAGGCCTTCATTTTCTTGTATGCAATGTCTAATTCAATATACTTCTCGTATGTAGGAGGACTTGAGAAAATATTTTTAATTTTCCAGAGTAAATAAAAAATCATCTATGAGTATGTCCACAATAGTCTATTCTCTCAAATTTTCAGCCATCCATTGACATTTATCTTCACTTTATCTGATTATAAACAAATTACTTCTATAATTTTCAAAGGATAAAGGCTTTCATTTGTTGTTCCATCCTGAAGGCAATCCCATCTTTACCAAATTTTCAATGTTTTTTTGTTTGTTAATAATCCAATGTATGGACATTGCCATTATGAAAATATACAAAAATCTTGTTGCTGACCTGCCACTAGGAAAATTAGACCAACAACAATGCATTGGGTTGTTTGTGGTAATATGGTGGAACTATTTTTTAATACTAAAAGTCTGTATATGATTGAGAATAAGACTATGTACTATGCCAAAAGAAAAACCTATCAGCATATTTTCCCTATTTTGACACTTATGAGGTTGGGTTGAGAGTCCATAACCTCCTTGACTAGAAAACATATAGAAAAAACAAAAGAGAATGACAATTATATAGAGGGTTGGCTCTCATCTGGAGGCACCTGGTTCATAGGTAGAGTAACTCAAGAGAGATCCACATCTGCTAGGTGTTTGAGTACCAGATTCAACTTGTTATCGTGGAGTCGGGGTTTTCCTTTGATTTCATCGAGCTGGAGAATAATTTCTTTCTTGTCCTCCTTTCGATCAACCATAGTGCAGCCTAGCAAAAGCTTCAAATTCTAGTAAATATCCATAGTCCTCGGGTATTGGGAGACTTGAGACCTTGTGTTGTTGGTGTCTGGGACCTACGAGCCGATAGTTTCAAGCACCTCATAATCTAAGACAAAGTGCCCCAAAACCTGAACATCAACCTCATCTAAATCAATATTAGTTTGTATGTGGGGAGGAGTGTGGGAAAGATAAGAATCCGAAGATTATTCTGTGGTGGTGGCCATACGAGAATTGGAAAGACCCCTTTGTATATGGGAGGAGCTTACACGAGCCCATCGAGAGAGATTTCCATGAGTCATTGGTATCGTAAAGATGAGGCTGAGTGACGAGGAAAATGATGGAAAAATAGATATCATTGAGGCGATAGTGCAGAGGGGGAGAAAGAGAAATAGGAAATAAAATTGATGAGAACAAGTGCAAGGAGGAGCAGGGAGGAAATAACCATGATATAAGTCATAGAAAGAAGTGAGGGTGGCACCATTATGAAGGAATTGAAGGTGAGTAATGAGAGGAGTAGTTGAGGGATGGTCCATGATGAAATGCAGGATATGAAGGTCGTACCAGGAAAGTGCAAGGTACCTATTAAGTATCATAAGCAGAGCTTGAGCGTGACAACCACATGGAGGAATGATCATGGTGTTACACCTTTGGGAAACATAATTACTCCATATGAGAGGAGGATATGGGAGTATGAAGAGGTTTGAAGGTGCTAGCAGGCTAAGGGGATGTGTGGTAGTCTACCTCAGACGACGAACCCATGGTCGGTCTCTTCCCTGTCACCCGATATGGGGGGGCATGGTCTGCATGGGCCAGGGAGAGGCAATCAATATATAGGGGAGAGAGGGGGACATGGTCCCAGGCTAGGTCCATAATATTGACCTCTATGTCGATTCCATCATTGGATAAACAATCAGGGATTTTTTTGGTTGAGCATTTCACGTGAGAGGGAATTATGTCTTCAATATGGTATAGGAGGGTGTGGGTTCACTCCAAGGTAGAAGTGAGTTTCTAGCTTGTGGCAATTTTTCTAGGAGGGGTGCCACATTGGAGCTTGTAGAGTACGTGGATGATGATTTGGGAATATCCCTCTATGATGAGCATGTGATAGTGTTCCTGAATAGCGATGTTGAGGCATGTTTCCAGTGCCTGTAGCTCAATGACGTTGTTGGTTTCTACTCCATTGGAATTGACATAGATTCTAATGATATATCCTTGGTTGTTGAGGAAATATCCTCCATGTATGGTTGGGCATAGGTTTCCTTTAGATGTGCCATCAATCTTTAACTTGATAAATCTAGTTGGGGGAGGGGACCAGGTCGAGGGGGATAAGTTACTATAGGTGGGGGGGATGGGGGTAGGGAGAGTAGTAGGGGGTTGTAGGTTGAGGCTCTGTAGAATGTTGAGCTCCTCCAGGGAACCATTCCATTCTTGAGTGGTTCAAGTGGAGGTGAGAGTGGTTTCCCTAATGTAATTTCGTATTTTGGACCAAGTTGCATCTTCTATGGAGGATTCATTTTTAAACATAAGATGGTTTCTTTCTTTCCAAATTTCCCATAAGATAAAACCTAGGAGAAGCTTCCAAGCTCGAATGGAAATAGGATTAGAGAAATCCATCGGTCTCCAGTGTTAAATGGTAACAAGGATACTATTCCTTTTGCGATCAAATGTTCTAAAGAGGAGAGTTGATCAATCCCAAAGAGATGAGGAGAAGGAACATGTGTTGAGCAGGTGTTCCATTGGATCCTCATTGGCATGACAAAGAGTGTAGTAGGTCGAGCCTTGAAAGCCTCTCTTTAGGAGGTTTTCCCAAGTCATAATTTTTCCTCTACTAAGGAGCCAAAGGAAGAAGGAGAATTTTGGTTAGATTTGTTGAGTCCATATTTTTTTCCATGGATATTGCATTGGGATATGTTGATCTCCTGTAGCGAGATGATAAGCCTCTTTTATGGTGTAGCAGCCTGCATATTGGTGTCCCCATATGAGTATGGCTTGGTCTATTTGAATACAAATTTTCCTCTTCATTAGGTCTATCCAAAAGGGGTTCCATTCCATTTGGGGAGGCGGGGAGAAAATTTCTTAAGGAAGCCATGTTCTCCATAGGTCTTGATGCTTTGGGGGGAAGCCAATAATGATGAGCCYAKAGTTTTTTTGGGCTACCATTATATCTCTAAGTGTTTCCCCCGCAGGCTGTTGACTTAAAGGGGGGATATGTTKCCATGTGTCTTCCCAAAAAAAGTGCATATCTTCCATCCCAGATTTCCCATAAGTAGTGGGATTGAATGAGATGTTTGTTTCACCATGCCACATTCCATAATATRRATCCTATGACATTTCCTAAAATTTTGATTAGATTTTGAGTGTCCATTTGGGGGAAATATTTCCTATGCTAGAGGCATGCCCAGAGTGTGTCTTTGGAGGGAATCCATCTCCACCATGCTTTGTCTCCCAGAACTGAGCTTAATGTTTCTGGGTCTCTGAGTCCCAAGCCACCTTTAAGTTTGGGGAGACAAATTTTATCCCAGGAAACAAGTTCCCATTTTCTTTCTTTGCGAGCTTCACCCCACAAAAAGGTTTGGTGCAAGTTTCAAACAAATTTCATAATGGAATTAGAAGTAGCTAGTGCTGAAAATAGATAAAGAGGCATAGCTTGGAGGAAAAATTTGAGAAGGAATAGTTGTCCTAGAGCATTAAGCACATTGAAGGACCAATTAGCTAACTTTTTGTTCATCCAGTCTAAAATGTCTTCCCAATATTATTTCCATAGTCCATTGTCAATGAGTGGTGCATGAAGGTAATTTGATGGAAGGGAGATTCCTTGAAAGCCAAGGATTTGTGATATATGTATCTGTATAGTAGGAGTAGTGTTAAAGAAGAAAATTTGAGGTTTAACAATATTAAAGGAGGCACCTAAGGCCTTTTCGAAATCTGAGAGGAGTTGTTTAATAGATTTAGCTTCGTTAATTGTAGGTTGGGCCATTATCGTTGTGCCATCAAAGAACTCGTGGTGGGAGATCGACTAGTCTACATTATGGATTTAGATGCATTTCATTTTATTGTCTGCAACTGCTTCTTTGAAAGACCTTCCCAAGTCCTTCTTCCATTAGAATAAAGAGGTTAAGAGAAAGGGGATATCCTTGTTTGATGCCACAAGAAGGAGAGAATGTTTTGGAGGGTGATGCATTAATTATAATGGAAAAGAAAGTAGTGGAGGTGAGGAGAGGACCCAATTAATCCACAGTTGGAAGAAACTGAAAGCACTCAAAGTATGTTGAATATATTTCCAGTTGAGTTTGTTGAAGGATTTTGAGATGTCTTGTTTTAGAAGCATGCCTGGTGATTTGGTGGTTTTGAGAGAGTGGATGACTTCAGGTTCAAGGATAATACCATCTAATATGTGTCTTCCTTACACATATCCAGTTTTCTTGGGGTAAATGAGAGAGGGGAGAAAAGGTTCGAGATGTTTGGAAATTACTTTGGTGATGATTTTGAAGATGACGTTATAGAAATCTATGGGGAAATTTTTTCTTGGGTCTTCCACTTTATCTTCCTTTGGGATGAGATCAAGAAAGCTGGAATTGAGGGCTAGTAGGACGTTGGATTTAGTTATAGAGACTTAGACAACAGATCATATGTCCCATTTTAACATGGGACAACAAACTTGGTAATAATCGGTAGTGAAGACGTCAAGTGTAATGTTCCCCCATTACCAGCACTAACAAAATTCTTTGATACAAATCTGTAATGTTTCCCCATTACCAACACTAACAAAATGATTTGATACCATTTTGTATTGTACCCATCCTCCTAGCTGGGAAATGCCACTCCAAAAATTTAGTGAAAAAATTCTACACTATAATGTTGATCTAGCAGAAACATGTGAGGTAACATGCATGATCCCAAGTTGGATCATGCCAAAAAAAAAATCCTCTTTAGAAAATAGTTATGATAGCGGAACTAAAACATAATACAACTATGCACACAATCATTTAGAGAACACAAGTATTACTCTGCATGTAACCACTCTGAACACATGATTACTATTGCATGCACGACCACTCTTATGTTGCACACAGATTCCGTTCTCTTTTTTCACACAGATATGATTCCCCATGCACACAGTGATTCCAGCCTCTTGCATGGACATATTATTTCACTGTGCACATGACAATTCTAGCCTTTCCTTGGAACTCATGACCATTATTACAAATTTAACTAACAATAATACTTAATAAATGTCATACTCTGCATGTGCAACAAAAATTACTAAATACACCATCATGCTTACATGTAAAAAAAAACATCATACAAAATAATGCAATTAATTATATACAACATCATACAGGAAATAAACCCATATCAGACATAGATAATTAAGGACAGAGTAAATTAGACAAGAACATAAAAGGACACTTATCTTCTTATAAAGAGTCACCAACTGTGTGCATAACTCAAACGTTCCTCCTAGCCATAAACTATGTTTCTCATATACTTTCAGCAATAGGTTACCTCTAAACTGGGGCTTAAACTCTACCATGGAAAAAGGATTCATAACGTTAGGATAAGGTCTGATAATCAACATAATTTCTTATTCCAAGGTGCCCAACTACTACAACTATCATACAGTCTCTCATTCGCCACATGCATGTCCCACCCCAAGAAGTATGCCCCTTCTCTACTCAACAATCCCTTGGATACCCCACTTTCCTTCCAGGGCTTCAACAACAGGCCGACCATGAAGTCTAAGAGCCCTGTAACTAATGCCCAATGCACCATGGAACAATTCCTAGCAAAACATCTCACCTCGAGAGAATTCTCGCAGGATTGAAAACCCACCTCTTCAATAGTAAATATCTCACTTAGAGAGAATGCTAATGGGACTGACAACCCACTTCTTCGACAACAAATCTCTCACCTAGAGAGAATTCTCACGGGCTTGACAACCCACCTCTTCAACAACAAAGTCTCTAATTACTAGATTGAAAATCCTTTCCAATATTTTCTCTGCAGATAAGGTAATGGTTGTTTCCCATTTATATGGTCCAAACCCTAAGGGAAAATGAGTGAATCCCCAAAAATACACTAAGGTTCAACCATATATTTTCATGGTCATAACTAGAAACTTGTCACATTCAGAATTAGCTTTAGCCACTTGATGACTAGTTCCCATCCCTCAGGAACTTAGGATAAATAAATATCCATAAATTATACTTTTCAAAAATATTAATAAAATATTCCCTTAGACTTAAGCCCCTGATTTCCCTTTTCGATGGAGTTTATCCCCCCATCTCTTTTTGTCTTATTAGTTTGTGCACAATGATGTGATTTTATTAATAATTTGAGTGTGATTACATTTTACAAGGATAAGCGCACTGACATTTTTGCATCTGGCTCACTAGCTCAATAACCACACACAGACTCTTCGACCTCACATACATACACACATACATATCTATATCTATATCTATATCTATATCTATATCTATATCTATATCTATATATCTATATCTATCTATCTATCTATCTATCTATCTATCTATCTATCTATCTATCTATCTATCTATC
>SNQJ01S0021135.1:48284-59227 GCA_010110895.2 Picea sitchensis | reverse complement strand
TATATATATATATATATATATATATATATATATCGTTCTGATGTGCACTTCAAGGTAATCCTCTTGCACTTACTCAAGTGCACACAAAACTAAACCAAAACTTGGTGTCAATGGCTCACCAGCCTATATGTACATTTACATTTTCAATTACAATTGGGGTTTGGATCAGGGGTATTACATCGCCCCCCTTATTTATGCATCGTCCTCGGTCATTGTATACACATATACATAAAAGAACTTCATAAGTCTTAAAAAAGATGCAGGTACTCTGTCTTCATAGCATCCTCGTGCTCCCAAGTTGCATCCTCAAGACCCTACCAGGTCCATTGGACCTTTACTATCTCCATGGATTAATTCTGGAGCTATTTGATTTTTTGATCCAATATGCAAATCAATCACACTCGAAAATCACCTTCTGGCTCCACTTGAATCACATTACAATCAATGACATGATTAACATTAGGTACATACTTTTTGAGAAAAGATACATGGAAAACATTATGAATACACAAGGATGTAGGAAATGAAATCATATATGAAACAAGACTAATCCTCTCTAGGATTTCAAATGGCCCACAGTAGCATGTTTCTAGCTTGGAAAAAATTCTTGATTTCAGGGAACTACATCTTGCTTTTACTTTCAAGAACACATGGTCACCCACTTTAAACTCTTGGTGGGTTCTTCCTTTATCTTCACAAATTTTCTTCCTGTCTTGGGTATCCTTTAAATTATTCATTATCTTCACCATCTTCTCTTTCATTTCTCGAAGAAAATGTAGCGCAACCACTATGTGTTCTTTTGGGTTGTCCCAACTCACTGGTGTGTTGCACTTTGTACCATAAAGTGCCTCAAATGGGATCATCTTTAGAGATGCTTGATACCCATTGTTATAAGAAAAATCAACCAAAGGTAAATGTTTCTTCCACTACATTAGTTTATCCATCACATACATTCTTAGCATATCTCTTATCACTTGATTTACCCTTGATGTTTTCCCATCTGACTTTGGATGACAAGTTGTGCTAAAATTCAGATTTGTCCCAAATCCTTTGAATATCCCTTTCCAAAAATTCGGTGTGAACTTGGGATCTTTGTTAGACACAATTTTCTTAGGTACACCATGCATCCTAACAATTTCTCTCATGTATATATCATCAATGTTGGTTTCCTTGTGAGTTGACTTCACTAGAATAAAATGGGCAACTTTATTAAGCTTATCCACCACTACCATAATATAATCATGTTGCTTAGTAGTCCTAGGCAGCTTAGTAATGAAATCCATGGATACAACTTCCCATTTCCACTTACGAATGGGAAAAGGCTATAGAAAACTAGTTGGGGGTTTGTTCTTAGCCTTGAACTTTTGACATTCAAGGCATCTAGCAATGTTGTCATAGGGGCAGACCTAGGGTTCAACGCTACAACAACACACCAACAAAACCCTAACTACCGACCCTTTCGACAACACCTGTGAAGAAGATGAAGTCTCACCCGAGGTAGAGGCAGGGATGATTGWAGGACTCAGGTGTCTGCACCCTTAGCTGGGATCCATATCTGTGATTACACACTTAACATCAATAGTTCACCTATAATTAACCCTTATCTCACTCYGCAGATAACACAGAKCATTGCATTATATACTTAGATCTAAGATGATTCAACACTTAGCAACATACAACAGACCAGATCTGGTAGACCAAGCACTTAGCAACTTCATACACATCAAATCTATCATCTATACACAYCTAATAAGAACAAAGCATAAGTAAATCTATCTAAACATGTCATATCACTTAGAAAGAGAGGGAAAACACATGTAAGTAACAACACAAAGAATGACACATAGATTTACGTGGTTCACCCCCACCCTAGGGCTACGTCCACCAACTCTTCTTCTCTATTATTGTTGGCCAATCAGTTACAAGAACATAGCCTCAAAACCTACTCCGCGCAGGATAGGATATCTACATAGCTCACTAGATCCTCCTTCCTCAAGTAGTTCTAAGCATAAAACCTTCTTACAATCCGTGCACTCAACACTTACAATACTTTCACTCAGATCAACTCTTAGCACTAAGCCACTTCTCAAGTGTCCTAAAAAAGGTCCCTTCTTACATAGCCTAGAATTATACTTATACATTACAAAAAGGGGCCTAAACATGGGTAAACCCATGGTTCGACATCTCGGTCCCATTACATTATCCCCAAAAACCCAAAAAGGGGGTCTAGCTTCCCCGATCTCTGCTTTGCCTTGCGCTCCATCTTTGACAAGTTGTCAAAGTCCCAAAAATGGTCAAATATGACCAAGTGTTCCTCAAAAATTGGTCAAGGGCCAACAGACCCCCAACACTCACCTGTGACTCGTCCTGAGTCCCTTAGGTCTAGGTAACTTTGCCTCAAAGGTCTCGAGCTTCTTCAACTTGTCTCTATGCTACTGCTTCTTGCTCAGGGAATTCCTGAATAACTACTTCCCTGATAGGTCCTTACCATTGCTACTCGACTGTAACAACTACTTGTTCTAGTATTTTTACTTGGCCTTCAATTTCTTCAAACAGTAGATAGGCCGCCTCCTGGCTCGGTTGGAGTTTTTGGGTGACTTCCATCACTTTGTTCTGCGTGGTAAGAATGAGTTTTTGGGCGGTGCGATGTTCCTGGGATCTCTTCATCCTCTCAATGGGTGACAGGAGCTTGAGCTACGCCCATACTGTATCTACATGATTCTTTGCTTCCTGGAGTTGGGACTCCAATTTCTTCAATTATGGATCTTCGGATAGTTGTTCATATACCTGCGTGCTTCTGCTACTTAACAGTTTTCATTTTGCAGAAAGTGTTTTAATCCTCTTGACTGTGCTATGATAATTCAATTCTCGCTGGTTGCACACTTCTTGCGAGGTACTTGGTATAGTTTGAAGCTCTAATTCCATGACCCTTTGTTGAAGCTACTGAATAACTTCAGCAAGCTTCATCACTTGACATTCGAAGGGTTCTTCTCTCTTTTGTTCTAAGCCAGTGACGAAGCGGAATGCTCGGTTAACTACTTCTTCCATCTTGATCTACTTTGCGAGCAGTTTCTCTTTCTCCTTTTGGATCTTCACTCTATCTTCTTCAAATTTTGCTTAGAGAGAATCCTTCTCTTGTTGCGTGGCTCGACGTTGTTCTATGATTTACTCTTGTACTTTTTTAAAGTCCTGAGTAACCTACACTTTTTCTTCCTGTGCATGTCAAAGGCGTACTTTGACTGTATCAGAAATCTTGCGGAGTTGAACTGATTCTTCTCCCACTTCTGTTGTTCCTTCTGGCAGAGGTGCAGTAGAGATTGCGTGGCTAGACTGGAGTGCTTGCTGCACTTCTTGGAGCCCAATTTCAATCCTGTTATATATCTACTCCTTCTTCACTTCCTTCTTTTCTGTTATCTCTTCTATGGATTCAATCATAGTTGTGAGGAGGAAATTGAAGTCATCCAGAGTGAGCATGGTCTGCATATTAGTTACGGCTTCTTTCAATTTCTTCTGGGAGGGAGACTTCGAAGGTGACCCTTTTCTCTTCTTTATAACTTTGACTTCGTCTTCCGGTCTCTGTTCGACTTCCTCTAGGTCTTCGCCATTACCTCCTTGATCTGGTGTGATGGAAGTTGTCCTTATAGATATGTTATCTACATCCTAAACCTCTTCAGGATTCTTCATCTTCTTTGTCTTACTGGGCCCAGGTGTGTCCTGTGCAGCTTCTGGGTTGTTGATGTTTGAAATGTCCATTGGATCTGTTTTTTATAACTTCACTTCGCCTTCCTACTGCTCGATTCTCCAGGGTTCACGCATTACCTCCTTGATCCGGTGATGGAAGTTGTCCTATAGATATGTTATCTATCCCAAACCTCTTCGTGATCTCTTCATCTCTTTTATTCCATCAGCCTGTGTGTCCTGCAGCTTCGGGTTGTTGATGCTCTGAAATGTCCATTGGATCTTGCTACAAATAAGAGGTTCACGACCGTTCCTTGGTAATTTCCTCCAGGTCATCTTTTGTCAACTTTTAATATGATTGGAGTTGTTGTTGGTGCTCATCAGTGCATGGATTTATGTATATAAAGTGGTGGTCTGTGCTCAACTTCATCATAGTTTCGAACCTTTGTAAAGTGTTCAGTTTTATGCGAGGTTCACCCCCTATGGATACTTTCAATTAGTTATAATATGTGTGGAAAATCCATTATTCATTTCCATTTCTTGTTCATGTTGGTCAAGTACCACAATGTACTAAATCAAGGGCTAATGCCCTGGGGTCGAGGTTCAGAAGATTGTAACCTTCCGTAGCTCCTATGCAACAAAAGTGACTGCATAGCCACTTAAAATGGAATTCATGGCCACTCATCCTCGGCTTCTATAGTCAATCTCTAGCCGGTTTACTCAAGTACTTCACCCAGCTCATCCGTAGAGTCCTTCGTATTTTCCTCAAGGAAAATAACTACAACTCGATATACTTTTTAGAAGTCGGACTACGCACTCATCTTTCCTCAAGGGATTGATATGGCATGATCATTCTTTATAGAGGCTACCTTGTAGCCTCGTGCACCATTCTCGACATTACCATAAGCTTATTTAATCTTCTATGAAAGAGCACGGTCCACGTTCTTTCCAGGGTAGTAATCCCGGGGATCAAGGCCCTCCCCGTGCATGCTAAGCCTGGTGATTCTATTGATTAGTGCTAGATCAATATTTATGCGACAGTTTAACCAAAGGTATCCTCCATGGTAACTTTCTAGCAACAATTTTACACAAGCATTCACCTCCTGGTGTCTGTCGAAGTGTGGTATTTTCATAACGTTGAGAAAAGTAGACTGCGCGAGGTTCATCATCCATTGCTGAGGGACAATATTCTAATTCTTTCTCTTATTTCTTATCAAGTACTTATACGGGGCAAGCATACTGTAAACCTTACGGTCCCCCAGGTTGAAGTCATAAAACTTCAATGTTGTAACCTTGTCTTGATCTATGCGGTAGGTACGTACTCCTTTCGGTAGATATGCAGTGACTAGGGTGTATTCAAATTCTCTAGGGACATTGTCGCTGTTAATCACACCACTCAGAGGGGGTATGTAAGTTGGTAGGATGGGTGGCACTAAATTCACATTGGCTATTTCATCTTTATGCTTAGTTCTCCTTTTCGCGTCGTCTTGAGATGTTCCTGCTCAAGCAGTCGATGGGGAGGCTTACACTCCTCTTGTTGATGATGCTTGGACTCCAGTGGACATTCCTCATTCCGATGTGACTCTCTCAGTCATTAAATCAAAAAGGACCTCTGTGACGGATTCCTCAACTGCAGTGAGCTCGTCGGACATACAAACTCGAAAAAGATAACCGAGGCACGATGATCTCAGATACTGCACTAGGATGAACAATCTGCTTGCAATGATCACTGTATACAATCACTAGTTCTGCAGGCTTCGAATTTTCAGTTGGCAAAAGTGTTCTTCGGGCACGACGCGATGAGCTAAATAGGAAATTCATCAACTATTTTCTTGCAATGGGTATGAAGCTTCCATTATCGTAGATATGTCTGTTATGGTGAGGTCCAATGGTATGGTGGTGATCCTTTAATTCTTTTCTATCCTTTCGAGGTGGAATTCGAACGGGTATATGGGTTCAACGGCTAGATTTCTTCGCCACGACGAAGTGCCATATGTCGTTGTTCTGATATCTCGACGAAGTTCAATTCCTGTGATTTTTCCTTCTGTAGTGTTTCACTTGGGATCTCTTCTAACTTTTCAATCTTCACCTTTTTCTTACTTAATTTTTCTAGCCTTCTTCCCGGTAGTCTTCAACTCAGTTGGTCTTTTCCTGTTCTGATTCCTATCTTCTCTCGACATAATCACTTCGCACTGTTGAGATTCTTTCTTCAGATCCGAGGGTAATACTCCTTCAACATATGGATTAGGTATTTCAATCTTCTGTGGTTCCTCTAATGCTCTTACAACTTCGACGTCCAAGTCCCTAGTGTCCAATATCTTAGATCTGTTCTCTTGTTCTTTCATCAAGTAGGCGATCCTTCTAGTCATAAATTCCATGAGTTCTTGCTTCTTCTTCTCTAGGGATTCCTTTTCTTCTTTTCTTTGGATCTGGTCTTTTTCAATCCAGATCTTGCCTAACAAAGCTAGAAATGGGGAATGGTCCTCAATAAATTTAATAACTTCGAATTCTTCCTCTGTTGAAGCTCCATGGGTACTCATAGCTATCTGGGTAATCCTACCACATAGGGTTACCATTTTTCCTTTAAACAACCCTATTTTTCCTAGTGAAGGAACCATAGCAGGCCTTCCTAGGGTTTCCCAAGTGCTTTCTGTCATAATTTTCATATGTGTTTCCTCATCCATAGCACAGTCAATGTCGAAGTCTCCTATTCTTACTTCGATTTTCTCCTTTTCTTTGAATATCTCTGACAAACTGGCATCTTATGTTCATTCAGGGTTTCTTTCATTTTCAGTAACATAATCTCTGATTCTTTCTGGGGTCATTCTATAATCTTAGTCTCTTGATCTCCTTCAGGGTTTTCTTGCTCCATATTCAGCTTTTCAAGTCTAGCAATCATTCTAGGGCAATCCAATACTTCATGGTCCATATCCTTACAACAAAGGCAACTAGGTTTTCTCCCAGGGCATTCCTTAGCAATATGTCCTGGTCTTCTGCAACTGTAACAAAGAGTTAATCCTCTCTTTCTTTTCAATGATCCCCAACTTTTACTGTACTGCGCGCTAGGATCATAATGGCTAGCCTGCAAAAATTTCTTTCTAGGATCTTGCATCCACTCGTTAGTCCAAACAATCTTTCTATGCATAGGTATAACATATCTTTCATTATTCTTATTAGATCTGTTCATATCAAATGTTCTTTCATCTAACAATGCCCTAGTTTTCAATCTAGGACAAAATCTATCAAGCATACCTAAATTCATTCTTCAGAAACAAAAATTTCCACTTATTGAGCACAAAGCTTCCAAATCTAAAAACCTTTCACTATTCTTACCTTTATCAGAGCATAAATCTTACAAATTTTACCTCTTTTCTTCATATCTGGCTTCTTTTCTTCAGCAAAAAGCTTCGTAGGTCAAGTAGAGTACTGCGCATCAGAGCTATAGATCTACGCACAGAGTTTCCACAAGTTTAGGACAAATCTTTGCACAAAGATTCTTCTTCCTTAGTTCCCAGCAATCACAGTTTCAGGTCCTTGAAACAGAACCATTTGTTGGCACAGGGGCAGACCCAGGGTTCAACGCTACAACAACACACCAAGAAAACCCTAACTACCGGCCTTTTCGGCAACACCTGCGAAGAAGATGAAGCCTCACCTGAGGTAGAGGCAGGGGTGATTGCAGGACTCAGGTGTCTTCAACCTTAGCTGGGATCCAGATCTGTGATTACACACTTAACAAGGGACTTAGAATCAATAGTTCACCTAGAATTAACCCTTATCTCACTCTGCAGATAACACAGAGCATTGCAGTATATACTTATATCTAAGAGGATTAAGCACTTAGCAGCATACAATAGATCAGATCTGGTAGACCAAGCACTTAGAATCTTCATACACATCAAATCTAGCATCTATACACATCTAATAAGCACAAAGGATAAGTAAATCTATCTAAACATGTCACAGGACTTAGCAAGAGAGGGAAAACACATGTAAGTAACATCACAAATCATGACACACAGATTTACGCCGTTCACCCCCACCCTGGGGCTATGTCCACCAACTCTTCTTCTCTATTATTGCTGACCAATCAGTTACAAGCACAGAGCCTCAAAACCTACTCCATGCAGGATAGGAGATCTGCACAGCTCGCTAGATCCTCCTTCCCCGAGTAGTTCTAAGCATAAAGACTTCTTACAATCCGTGCACTTAACACTTACAATACTTGCACTCATCTCTACAAGTATATCACATAGATCAGCTCTTAGCACTAAGCCACTTCTCAAGTGTCCTAAAAAATGTCCCTTCTTACATAGCCTAGACTTCTACTTATACATTACAAAAAGGGGGCTAAACATGGGTAAACCCATGGGCTGAAATCCCGGTCTCGTTACATTATCCCCCAAAACCCAAAAAGGACCCAAAAAGGGGGTCTAGCTTCCCCGATCTCCGCTTCGCCTTGCGCTCCATCTTTGACAGGTTCTTGAAGTCCCAAAAATGGTCAAATATGACTAAGTGTTCCTCAAAACTTGGTCAAGGGCCAACAAGCAGTAAAATAAGCAACCTCATTTTTCATGCCTAGCCAATAGTATTTATTTTTTACCATTGCAATTGTCTTTTGATAGCCTGGGTGCCCAACATAAGGGACTTTATGCATCTCTGAAAATAACTGATTTTTCAATTCTTGATCATTTGACACATAAAATCTGCACCTATACATGAGTATTCCATCCTCTTTTAGCTCATAACCTTCAAATTTTCGTTGCAATTTACCTCAGTGTAAATTTTCCTTCACGTGCATATAGAATTGATCTGATTTGGAAACCTCTAAAATTCTATCACTCAAATATTATTTTTACATGATAATGGTTGTATAATGTATCTCATGCACCCTTTTGTTGTGTGCGTCAACCACTTTTTTCTCCTTTCCTTTGATATGATTGATATCAAAGTCATAATCACTGAGAAATTCCAATCATCTTCTTTGTATGGAATTTAAAATTGGTTGTCCAAACAAATATTTCATACCACTATGGTCTATCCTCAAATCAAATATTTTCCCCATGAGGTAGTGCCTCCACATATTCAAGTCACACACTATGGCTGTCAATTTCAAATCATGAGTATCATAGTGTCTTTCATGCTCTTTTAATTTCCTTGATTCRTAGCATACAACATGCCCATTCTTACTAAGGWATCTACCAAGCCCTTCCTTGCATGCATCAACGTACACAACAAAGTCTTCATTAGGATCAATAGTTCTCAAAGTTGACGCACTTGTCAACAAACTTTTCAAATTCTGAAAACTCCTTACACAATATGGAGTCCATTCAAATCACACACCTTTCTTTTGCAAGGATTTAATTGGGTGTGCAATCTTTGAGAAGCTTTAAATAAACCTTATGTAGTACCCTGCAAGTCCCATGAAGGATCTCACATCTAYAAAATTCCTTGGTGTTGGCCATCCTTCAATGGATTTTGTATTCTTTGGGTCCACAACTATCCCTTCCTCTTAAATRATATGACACAAGTAATGAATCTTCCTCTGCTATAATGAGCACTTTCTCAACTTTGCATACAACTGATTTCTCTTAGTACTTACAGTGCCATCCTCAATCGATTCTCATGTTCTTCTTTATACCTTGAGTAAATAATTATGTCATCCAAAAATACAATGACAAACTTATCTAAGWATTCTCTGAAATACCATTCATTAAACACATGAAGATAGCTAGTGCATTTGAAAACCCAAATGGAACTACTATGACCTCATAATGTCCATACCTCATTCTGAAAGAAATCTTGTTGATGTCTTCTTCTTAAATTAATTATCACTTGGTGATATATAGACCTGAGATCAATATTTGAAAATATTTGCACACCCCTCAACTGGTCAAATAGGTCATCTATCCTTGGACAAGGATACTTGTTCTGTATTGTTACTTTGTTCAACTATATGAAGTCAATACAAAGCCTCAACGTACCATCCTTCTTCTTCACAAACAATACCAGGGCACCCCAAGGTGACACACTTGGGCATATATACCTCTTCTTCAAAATCCCTTCAAGTTGCTTCTACAATTCCTTCAGCTCTAGTGTACTCATCCTATAAGGAGTCTTGGATATGAGGCCACTCCATACATCAAATTTATAGAGAAATCAATATCTCTTTTTGGTGGAAACCTCGATATTTCTTTAAAGACATCTTCAAAGTCTTTTAGTACTGCACAGTCTTCAACATTTGACACTTTACATTTAGGTTCCTCCTTCATGTGTGTTGCAAATAATTGGCATCCTTTCCTATAGATTTTCTTCAATTGCAAGGCTAAAACATCTCTGATAGTTATAACTCTTGGAATGCCTTGAACTGTTCTTAAATTTCCTTCCTCGTCCAAGAAAGTAAATTCCTTATTGTAACAGTCTATAACAGAATGATGTTGGTCCAACCAATCCATACCAATGAGGAAATCATAAGAGCCAAAAGGTATGATATTCAAATCATCTTTTTCCCTTAGCCCATTCATATCCATTAGACATGCCTTAACCATCTCATTAATTTTCCTTTTTTCTCAAGTAGCTAGTTGCACCAACCAAGGTTTTCCAAGCTTGCTTCTTGTCAATTGTAATCTTTCCACCATCTTAGTTTATAGATAATTATGACTAGCTCCTGAATCAATTAAAATAGAAATGGGTTGGTCATTAATCTTACCTTCCACTTCAATCACCTGTGACTAAAACTAAACTTGCTTGTTATGCAAGGTTGTGTATATCCTTGACACATTTCTTTCCATGTATTCAACTATTGCAACTTGTTGTTCATTGTAAACAATCCTCACTTTTTCACCTTTGTGAGGGAAATATCTATACATGTGGTCTTACCAACAACCCCAACATTGAATAGGTGGTTTCCTTAGTCTTTTCCCCATTGTCTTAGTCATTCTGGGATCCTTTGGAGTTGGTTTTCCTTGAGAAGTATTTCTGAAAAAAGGTGGCTTAGTCCCCTTCTTACTCTATTCCATATTCCTTTTCTTCTTGTATTCCCAAGCCTTTTGGAAATTCAGTCTTCCCCTTTGTTGTTCATAGAGAAATTTATCTCGCCTTATGGTTTCCTCCAATGTCTTGGGATCATCATATTGTATCTTTTCTATGATAAATGATGGCAACTGTTAAGAACCAAATATCAATATAGCATAGAAAAACCTCAGAAAAAGTACTCAACGCCTTGAAAAAGAGATAATTTCAGATAATAAGCCTCTTCGAGGGGG
>SNQJ01S0021135.1:14506-38844 GCA_010110895.2 Picea sitchensis | reverse complement strand
AACATTTTCAAATTTTTTTCTCCCTCTTTGAGCCATTTGATTCAAGAGTTTTGTTTCCATAGAATCTCCTCGTGGTTTTCTCTTTCATTCAGCTCATTCTAGAGGTATTTTTCCTCTTGAACGAAAGTTTATGTTCTTCCTCCATGAATTATTTCTTGCTATAAATGTTCCAATTTTTCAATCATGTTCTTCTTTCCTTGGAATATGTTGTCGATTTGGAATTTGTTCCAAATTTTGAGTTGTTGTTTGATGTATTTGAGCTTCTGCTGAAATATATACATGGGAGATCTAGAAAACGGATTGAACTTTGTGTTGTTCCTGAGATTAAACCTAAGGCTCAAAGAATAATGTTAGGCATCAAAAATATAAATGAATGTTTTGTAAAAGGTTCTTTTTCTTTTGTTAGTTATATAAGAATTAATACTCAAATGAAATTAAAGACAAAGTGAGACAGAGGCTGTAATTTGTCGTCTGAGTTGATTTATAAAATCAGATGATGTGAGAGAAACTTGCAAAACTTTGAAGCAAAATGAGACACCAATGGAAGATGAATCTTGACCTGTTCATAGTAGAAGGAAAAAAATAAAGCACCATTGAAAGGATATGAGATACAGTGATCCAAGTAGCTCGCAGGTCTTGTATTCACTTATAGTKAATACAAAGGAAAATTTGTTTGCTTAACGAATAACCGATTAAATGTGATTTCAGTAGTAGTACTACTAAATTGAAAACACTCACTTATCTAGGAATAACATAAAGAAAACTAGAAACATGGAATACARGAGTGAACCATAACTCAAACTGCACAAAAATTGGAATCCATGTCTGCACTTGTATTAATTCTCACAAAAGGAGAGTTTTCTCTATTACATCCGTCAAGAAGCAGCTTGAAATAAGTCTTTGATTTAGAAATTTATACAAAATGGCCTCAACCTAAAAACGGTCGGACTTCTCTAAATCTAAAATGATAAATATTACAATATGTAAATTGAAAGGTCACATAATCATTTTGTCTCTTCGCCTGCACGTAGTGGCATTTCTTTTTCACATCCTCCAGCTCGGAGATAACTTGCATATGATCATGACAATAGTAGGTGCATTTATTCTCATTTGTTTCCATATGTACTAGCCTTCGCATGTTCGACACACTAGACACACCTGCTTACTAGCTGCACTACTAACCTAGAGGGTTATGTTGTGTCATTCTCCTAAAAAATATACAAATTATTTTCTATATGAGGCAACTTATCCTATATTTTCCTTGCTTCCAACGATATATTCTGTAGCTATAAGCTGGGATTTACTATCCACTTGTTAATCTGACCAAGGTTGATTTGCTTCAATTGTTGGATAGTCATCCCGGCTTCTTCAATGCTTGTCTTAGAGTTAAGTTGGTTTTTCATGATATCGATCTGTCCCAGGGCCTCGAAGATACTATCTCCTTCAATGTCTAGTAACCCCTTGTCGAGAGAGGACACAACTTCTTCACAAGATCTTTTTACTTCCCTGGCTAATCTTTTGCTTTCAACCAGATTTGTCTCCCATGTATTCAGGATTATGTCACCTCGGGTTTGCTCCGAAAGAGACAATTGAGGGATCTTTGCCATTTCATATTTTCATTCCATTACAATGGCATCTTGGAATGTATCTTGAGCGACAGTGGCTTCTCTCTCCTTAATGTAAATGTTTTTTAGAGAGAGGTCTTCCGCCCGATAACAGCTTTGGAAAACTTCCACTTTAGTAAAAAGGTTTTGTTGGGCTAATTCCAGCTTCTCGTGCACCTCCAACGCCTGAGATTGGAAATTTTCCACCTCCACTGTTGTAACTTTGGTTAAATGTACCTTGGCCTGAAGTTGTTTGATAAATTTTTCTCGTTGAGTGTCTAATTCTCTATCGGCTTGTGAATGCCTTTGAAAATCCTCAATGTTCGCTTGTAGCTGCTAAATTTGATTTCTCTCGTAGGATCTGATTTGATCGAAATCCTGGTTCATCTTATGTTTTACACTTTTTTCCACAGCCTTTAATTGGCTCTGCAATTGTCTCACTAACAGATTCTTCTGTTTCAGTTGTTCTGCTAAATTCCCTACTGAAAATTGATTCGTCGTGGAAAAATTCCCTAGTGAGCCTGCCATTTCTATGGCGAAGTCCACCTCATCTAAGGCTTGTCCATCATACAACACTATGTGTCTTTTGACAGTGGCACCCTCTCTTTGGTGCGTTTCTCTCTTAACAATAGCCCTCCTCTTCTTGTTGAAAAATAAGTCAGAAGGGGGCATTTCTTTAGTCGAAATAGGAGTAATATAATCTATAAACATGACTTTGTCATTCAGGTTCTCCTGATTGGACTGTAAAGGTGTTACCGAATTGATAGGGCTACCTATCTCGGTGGATGGTTGTTTCCCTATTGTGTTAGTATTCGATCTATTTGGTGTGGATGATGGTGTTTCCTGTCCCTTTTTTGACAAAGCTTTGATTTGAGCTTTAGTTTTATTACCAAGTGAACTTGGCAATGCGGTTTCTATTTTTCTATGTCAAATCATCATTTTTTTCCAAACTCTTCTGAGTGTCTTGTCCACTGGAAATTCCTTCTTCTAAACCTTGAGTCTCAAATTATTGTGTAGACGAAGGTGTCTGGGTTTCCCCTGCAAGACTTTTCATAAACTATTTTTTTTTTTTTTTTNTGTAGAACTCAGCTAATCTATCTGGAGCCAGATTTTGGACTCAGCTCAACACCTCCTGGTATGACCTTACTCCCTGGAATATTTCATCCTGTGGGAAATCCTCATGCTCGTATCGCTTCAGATTATATAGGGACAGGTGGTTCGACATGATCTTGTGAGGATCATGCTTCTTGAATTCAATATCCACCAGCCTAATGTCTTCTAGGGATGCGGCCTCCACTTTCGAGTGGCTGAAATAAAAAAATGAGAACATACCAATTTGTAAAGGGAAGGTCTGCCATACCTTTTTCTACGCTTATTTTATTTCCTTGTTGATTCCTCCATCTAGTGCTTGATAGGCTATCTCTTGGCATACCAGTCGATATGGTAGAAACTTTGGTAAAGCGTGTGGTGGAACTGAACACCCAAAAACTATGATATAGGAGAAATGCTCCTCAATGTACCAGTCTGATACTTTCCCTAGATTTGTCATGATATTGTCTGAAATCCTAGGGGGTGGGAAACTGTAGAGAGAAATATGCATCAGCACCACCACATAGTTGCAGATTTCATAGAATAAATCTTTTTCTTTATCCTCTCACAACTTGGAATGATAGAAGTGTATGGGATCAACATTGGTCAGAGTCCAGCTCCAGCTCATCAAAGGAAATGGCATCATGAAACAAATGGAATCCATAATGTACGCCAACATGTAGAAAGGGGAAGGTTTCCCTTTGGCTTTTAACGACTGATATTCAGTGATTTCCTTGGCCAAAATGTCCGATAATATATTTTCCCAATTAAAATAAAAGCCTTATGCCACCTCATGCATGATTGGTACCCATGATAACTGGAAGTGAGCAGCGGTTTCTTTCCCGAAAATTCTACATAGCATCATTCCCACATACATCATATGGGTTTCTAATGATGTAGTGGCATACACGCCATGGGTGTCTTCTCTAAACCTCTTAGGGCGTGCCCACCAGTTCTTGATTAAGTCATGGTAATTCTTTCCACCTTGTGTGCATTCTGCTTCATCGAACTGTGTTAATAAAATGACATTGTAACTGTATTTGAAAGACGAAGGTAATTTGTACATCACCTGTATATGTTCTGGTCGAAAATACCCAACAACAACTTTCTGTTAATTGTGGATGGTCCTGGTTAAGACGTCAACATTCTCCAGAGCCCAACCTATCATGTCGTTATGAGGCATGAGTCTCGACCGCGTGGCTATTTTATGCAACTCTGATTGAGCTATGTATTTGAGCTTCATTGCCTGAGTTTCAGTCACCTCATAGCTTGACTCCTCTAGGCAGTTAATCAACTCGTATTGTAGGATATCAAACATCTGCATCCAGGTTTTCATGGTATCTACAGCTCTTGGCGAAGTGTCCAAGAGTACATTTGTGTTCTAGCTCATGCTTTCACCAGACGCTTTAGCCATTTTTCGCGGAGCCATGACAGTAGTAAGCTTGAAACTGTGCTATCTGTTACAAGGAAACTCATAAACTTCTTAGTCTATTAAATGTTGTTGTTCAATAAAAACGCAAACGAAATTCAAACTTCAATATCTTTTTCACCTCAAGTGTATTAATTTGCGAATACCTTTACTGATAATGTATTTGTTAGCTTTAATGGAAAAGGCTAGGTGGAAATCTGCGATCTTATTTGAAATCATTGTCCTTGAGCCATAATTAATGCCATTAATATTTGGGAGTTTGCAACAGGGAGCTTGGATGAATAAGATTTGAAACTTTTTGAAACTCTGTTTAGCGAAACCTCAATTGCGAGATAATCTTGTTTAACTCATTAATTAACTGGGTTTATCGTTAAGTGCTTTTGGGTTTTAGGACTTAGGGACTTTGATAGTGGCTCTAGATGAGATTTATGAAATTCAAAATCGTGAAATGGTTAACCATTAACTAATTGTCTTTGATGTTTAATTAACCTTGCTTAGTGTTTATGGTATTTCGGGAGTTCGGATTTCATGAATCTAGAGTTTGATGAATGGTGAATATCTGAACTCCAGACACGCGAACCTTACTATTTAACTTTTAATTGGTGTACAATTTTTAGATATTTGCAGTTTTGTGTGTCAGAAAATTAACTTTATTACCTTTTTGACGGGCCATTACCCATAATGATGTGTGAAAGATTATTTAGGTATACGTGTATTGGGACTAGAATATTTAAAACACTTTCGAACATCGGGACATTGGAGTTATTATATGGTGAAACGCTCGAAGCACAAAAATCTAAAGCCCGAAACTCAGAATCGGTCTCTAGAGGTTTGACATCCTTAACAATCAAGTGGCTCCAAAATGTAAGGGAAAAATGGGTCATTTGATCGACGGGGAAATATAATCGACAGTGGGTCTAGCACGCACCTTAAGGCTTAAAACTTTAAAAGTATTCCAACATAGGCTCCATCTGGGGATTGTGTCTCCCTTCGAGGCATGGAAGAATAGTAAATCAAGTGCCTCTATTGGGTTAATGGATTCATGATTGGGTTTCTGGGAAACACCTTTGGAAAAATCATACAGGAAGAAAATAGACTTCAACGTTGTCTCAGAAAACTTTCAAAATCATTACCTGATCTTGATTTTAGGCTATTAATAGCTTCTCTTTTTCTGAAACTTATTTAGGATTTGTTTAAGATAATAAAAACAACCTTAACCGATCTATCAGACTCTGGTCGATTTTGTTCGCATCAAGGTAAAGTAATATTAATGACTTAATTTCGGGAGTCCCTTGTTGGTTAAGGATGTAAATCTTGTCGAAAAGAGAACTAGCTACCATAGTACATTATATACATGTATAACAACCTTGCAGATATCATAGACATTGCTTCACTTCCAGTGAGCCTGTTCAGTACCCCGGTGAAGTTATCTACATTTCCCATTGAATTTCCTTTCACCACTTCAATTTGCACTTTTCCTGAGATGAGGGAAATCATTTAAATGAATTTCCTTTCATCATCTCTTTTGGACAAGATGGGGGCAATCGAAGTTCAAATTTCCTTTCACCATCTGCCTTATATTTTAATATTTCTGAAGTGGGGGAAATCAATTTGTATGCGCCATACAGGGGATGGTATCTTCCAATATCGAAGGTATGTTAACTCACTTTGATTTACTCTGGACTAATCCTCTCCCGACCTTCAAAACACCTTATCCTACAGGGAAGTTCTCATGGGAAGTTGTTTATTTATTTTTTTCCGAGGATTTTCCTTGAGCGAAACTAATCAGTTTAAATTTGATAGAAGGGATAAAGTAGTTAGGATTAGCCTAGACATACTTTCTTTCAGTTAAAAATTAGAGGAATCATAAAGAGTTTCTCCCACTCTCATTTTGAAGGTCTGTTTTTTTAGGCTTCCTGAGTCATGGCAAAATTTGTCTTACTGGAAGATTTAAGCTCCGATGGTGAAACTCGGGATAGGATAAAACATTTTCGGACGTGTTAGAAGGAAACAAAATGAGGGGTTGGAGGTTTTGAAGAGGGATCACATTTTCACTCCAGCCTACTTCTTGATTAGTGATCTTCTTTTTTTCTTATTTTCATTTTACCTTTGTAATATTTTCATTTGATTCGGAAAATTTTAGAATCTTGGATTGTTCTAATCTTTGATTAGGTGACCATTTTTACATGAGTACAACCTTATTTAGGATTTATAAGATTTATTTTGGCATTTGTTTGAATCAACAATAAGCATAGAATTTCATACCTTGGATTTCGTTTGTATTTTCAACTAAAACCATTATTAATTTATCACTCGTTTTGCGAGAAAGCCAACCATTCTGAAAGTGAGTGTTGGTTGTTGATGGATCTTTATTTCTCGACTAATGATAAGTATTATGCATGGAAATAAACATGGGAAACGTTAGAACTTTTGTAGGAAACAAAACGATATGTGTTATTCGTTTTTATATTTTTCTTTTTTTTCTTTTTCTTTTATTTTTTATTTTTATGAAAAAAACAAAACTGGTCTTATTTGACAATAAAAATAGAAACTTACCAAAGAAACAAAAAACTGCAAATCAAAACATGAAAATCAAACCGGTGTGTACAAAGGGGATTTGGAATCTAATTATTGCATGAAGTGTTTCAGGTAATGCCTGTTGATAGGGGCGTTAAGGACTTTCCCGACAAGGTTTTCTAATAAGAACGAATTCTTTCTCTCGGAAGCTACGACCCTGAAAGGTCCAAAATATATGTGATCAAACTTGTCGTTCTTTCCAGCATCTTCTTTTGTAGCATCCCACTTCAAAACTAGGTCATCGGGAAGAAATTCCCTATCTTTAGCTCTTTTATCAAACGGGGATTTCATATTATCTTGATATCTCTAAAGTTTATCATCCACCTCAGCTCTATTTGGCTGGAATTAAACTAACTGGTTTATTCTTCTGGTAACATCATTCAGCTCTTCCTTCACATATTTCCAAAGATTCATCACGGGAAGAGCGAGATTTATGGGGAGGACCACGTCAGTACCGTACACCATTTGGAAAGTAGATATTCCAATCGATTTATTAGTGTCGATTTGATTTGCCCACAAAGCGTATTTCAAACGAGCATGCCCGACTTTCTTATTTTCAGCCAACACCATTTTTATTATGGTGATTAGGATCTTATTCAATGACTTGACTAATCCGTTTCCCTGAGGATAGTAGGTTGTGGAATGTCTTAGTACAATGTTGTACTTTTGAAAAAAACTAACCATCGCCATGGAATTAAAATCTTGGGCATTATCCGTAACTATCTTCCGGGGATAGTCAAATCTTGATAAAATGTTTTCTTCTAATAAATGTATCACCACTGAATATGTAGCATTTTGTGTCAGAATGGACTCTACCCATTTAATGAAATAGTCTGTGGTGGTTAAAATCCATTTATGTTGTGCACTAGATTGTGTATGGATTTCTCCGATAAAATCTAGACCCCATTGTTGAAATGGAGCTTCCGTCTTGACTGGAATCAAGGGTAGTGTGGGAAGCTTTTGATTGCATGAGAATAGTTGACAAGAATTATAAGCTCTGACTTTAGTACTCATGTCTGTAAATAATTTCAGCCAATAGTATCCAGCTCTCAGGATTTTATAGGTCGTTTCCCTCCAGGCGTGGTTTCCTCCACACACCCCTTTATGAAAATCATTTATAACATTCTCTACTTCGGATTCTATCAGACACCTTAGTAAAAATCTTAGGGGATCCTTCCAATACAGTTGGTCGTCGACGATGCAATATTTTACCACGTGAAACTTCAATGTTCTCGCCTTATAAGGAGTCATATCACTTGAGCACTGAAAATTCAGGAGGTACAAAACTATGTCGCCATACCAAGCAGAGGAGGAAAATGTTTCTTGGATTGGAGTCGCAAGTGTATAATCATCAAATTCTTCTATATATGGAAGGTCTCTGTAAGATTGCAGATGATTTATCCCGAGTGCTATGAAATTTGATTCAGCTATTAACTTAGCTAGGCCTTGCCCTTTGATGAGTTTAGTTGGTTTTACCTCAAGATCTAATTCCTGAATATTAGCTAGCCATCGACCCCTTCTTCTGTCACTATCAGGTTGAACCAATATATATTTAACAGAGCTAGTTGGTATGTAGGCAATTATTTTCGAGTGTAGTACGTAAGTCCTGAAATCTTTGAGGGCCTTCACCATAACGTATGCCTATTTTTCTAGTATATCATATTTAAACTCGACGTCTCTAAGGATTTTACTAAAAAATGCTATCAGCTACTCGAAACCTCCATTGTTCTTCTGTAAGAGCATGGTTGTGATAGTATGTTCGGACATGAATGTAAATATCAGGAACTCTTTCACGTAGTCTGGGCTGGCCAACATCGGTTCTTCTCCTATTACCTTCTTGATGCATTCGAAATATGCTTTAGCTTCAACTGCCCATTTGACCTTCCTATCCTTTCTCAACATATTTGTAATCAGTTTAACAATTTCAGCGAAATTTAGGATGAATCTCCTTAAAAAAAATATTTTACCTAAAAAAGACTGAATTTTCTTTCTATTTCTAGGAATATTGATTGCATTTATAGCTTCAATCCTTTTTGGGTCGATTTTTATTCCTTATATAGATACTATATGGCCTAATAGTTTACCTTCTTGCATTGCAAAATGGGATTTCTTAGGGTTGAGTGACAAACTGATTTTTCAGCATTTCTCGAATGTTTGTTTGAGGTGTACCAATTGCTCTGCATCTGAGTTAGAAAAAGCAGTTAAATCATCGAGATAAATAATGAAAAAATTATATCTCTCACCGACAAAGGCCATGTCCATTTCTCATTGAAAGGTGGCCCCTGCGTTCATCAGACTGAATGGCATTTTATCATACATGAAAGTACCCCATGGAGTGGTATACATGGTTTTTTCTTTGTCATCTTCATGGAACACAATTTGATTGTAACCTAAAAATCCATCGATCATAGACATTCGGTTAGCCCCGACCACTTTTTCCAGAATGTGATCCATTTTCATGAGGGGATAATTGTCTTTAAGGGATTATCTGTTTAGGTTCCTGAAATCCACACAGAGTTTGATTTCGACGTTCTTCTTCCTAACTGGAACTAAGTTGGCTACCCATTTGGAATAACTGAGTGGGACAATAATATTTGCACCAAGGAGATTTTTTCCTTCGTTTCTATTGCAGGTAGGAGTATAGGGTTTATCTGTTTAGGATTTTGTCTTAAAGTCTTGATGCCTTGCTTTAAAGGGATTTTATGCTCGATGACAATGGTATCATAAGTTTTCAGTTCATCGTAAGACTAGGCAAAGACATCCTTGTATTGTTTGAGCATCTCAACATATTTACTTTTCATCTCGGGTGGAAGTTATTTAGATATTTTGACCATTTTAGGGGTTTCCTTGGTGCCTATGTTACAATCTTYGACCTCTTCGGGTTGAGGATGCAAGGTAGACTTTAGGGGTATATCGTCCTGATCAAATAATCTTTCTAAAGGAATCAGACCTTTAGGGATATAAAAATGTTTTAGCACCAGCATGTGGTGGTTAGAGATCTTATCCTGTAACTTCTGAGGATCTTCCCCTTCCAGCATGATCCAAGTGGAGTCATTCTCATTCTCCTGGTCAATGTGCGTTTCAGAAAAGTCATCTACCATTTCGAGAAATTGCTTAATATGCTCATCGTCTTCGAAGACATACCAGTTTTGAACATTGTTTGGTATTGAAGGCCTATGCCTCATTTATATGTGGTATTTTAGCTTCAGGATGATAGGTGGCATAAAAGTAGCAACTACTTTCATTAGAGAATCAGCTTGTTGATTTTCTACTTTGGGAATGTGATAAATATTAAACGAGGAGAAAACAAATTCTATAAATCCCAAGCGTATTTTTTGTAAGACCTTATCCTTGGATGATTGGCTTGATACTATCACCTTATCTATTTTACAATCAGTTATGCATCACTGTAGACTATTAGATTTTCAATTTTCAACTTTCGGGTAGCCTCTAAACCTAAGACCAGAGATTCATAATCGCATATGTTATTTTTATAATCAATGTCCCACTGCAACTTGTATGAGAAAGGAATAATGAATTCATCTCCGGGTGCTACAAACAACACTCCAGCTCCTGCTCCTTCCCAATATGAATCACCATCAAAGAACATTTTCCAAATTCTTGTACTATTTATGTTTTTGTTTGTTTTTTCTATTCTTTTGTACTCTTCTTCTGTACAATTTTATTATGAACATTCATTTAAAATATCATCAATTGATACTATACAGTTTCCTAGGTCTTGATAGACAACATATACTGGGTAATTATTTGGGTTTTGTGGGTCACTTACAGTACATGCCAACCTTGTCTCTCTGTATAGACGGGTGAACTGTCCACCGAAAATTGGGATCGTGGCATACATCATGTATAGTTGAAGTGATCCTTCAAGTTTGGCACCCCAAGACCTAGATAACAACATGCCATACTTTGCAGGGATGTCAACAATGACTACATCCATGCGAATACTCTTTACGGGGATCTGTGCAAGATTAACCACTAAATATTTAATCATACTGAGACACTTAACTTTTCTTGAATAAAAGGAATACGAATCTCAATATGGTCTAGTGACCTCGAGACCCAATGTTTCCATAATAACCTTGGGCATTAAGTTGTGGGAGGCTCCAGAATCCAACATACAGTTATGGAGTAGGTGATCATGCACAGTGAGTGTAATATAAAAAGGAGCGACAAAATCTTGAGAATTTTTGATATGTGGGCCAAAAATTATAGTAGGTTTGTCATATTCTAAATTAATAACATCTGCATGACTTTCAGCATTCAAGAAATCTATCATCTTGGCGATTTGTTTTCTATACATTAGATTTTTCGCTAGTTCGACCAAAGGTACATGAATTTTGATCTTATTAATTTCGTTTTCCAGATTAAAAATTCCAATCGTCTTTTCGGCCTCTCTAGTTGGGATCTTTGTTTCTCTTTTTTCTGGCATATTAGTCTATGTTTCTTTTTTTTTGGCTGTCTTTTTTTGGCAACTTGTGTTTCAATGGATGTTTTCACTTCCTAATTCGTTTTAGTTCTCAACAAGATCTTCTTCAGTGGAGCAGTTGTATAATTTTTTTCTCTAGGCCTTAGATTATATTTCTATTGAAGATTGACCATTATAGAGTCAAAGATTCCTTGATAATCAGACCCTCCCATATTATTTATACTTTCCTCATTCCCAAACAATGGTTCTTGATCTAAATACCTTTCATAATCTTGTTTGGTTAGGTGAGGTTCTTAGTATTTATCACTGATCTTGTTTATATATTCATCTAACCCCTCATAGTCTTGTACATCATCATTTTTCATGAAGTTTTCTATTTTAAAAGGAGCTTTGATTTTTTTGTCCTTGTTTTTTACTTGTCTCTGTTGGATTTGGGGGTTGGGATTCCTTTTGAAATCTCTCCTAGAAAAAATATCAAGTTTATCTTGGTCTAGTTCCATTCTATAGATTTTTTTCGATGACTCTTTGATTATCTTAGCCATGTCATCCATTTTTTCCTCCGCGGACCTCCCARCTCCGGAGGGTCCAACTTGTTCCCTGAAGCGTTTGGTTTCTTTGGTTCCCGTATCGACCTTCGCTTTTAGTTTACCYGATGTTTTCATGCTCRACTCGATTTCGATGGATTCATCYTGCATTATGGTGAGGGTATCAGATCTCCTTTCTCTCAAAAGTAGGGCAAAGTCAGGTTCGAAAGCCCCTGCGAAAGTTACTTTAGCTATGGGCTGAGAAGGTTTAACTTCTGCTGGAATTTTATGATAGAGTTTGTTAAACCTYTGGGTGAATTCTAGGACTGACTCGRAATTCTTTTTCCTTAGAGCCACAAATTCTGTYAGATAATACAAGTGATCCTTCTTCTCTCCCCACTGCCTTAAAAAGGTGTTTTATAGTGCGTCATAAGAGGTTACAGAACCTACCGAGAGCCCTCAAAACCAGAATCTTACTTATCCTTCAAAATTTTGCGCTAAAAGTCTTGAGTAAACATCCTCATTCTCAATGTCGAGGATATCAACAAATTGGTCAAAAACGTTTATGTGCTTTATGGCAGTTAAATCTCCTTCTCCCATGAATTTCGGTAAGTTTTTCATATAATTTTATAGTAAATCATGAAGGATAGGGAGGAAGGACTAAAGGAACATATCTGGCCACCACTTTGGCAAAAATCCTAGGGGGAGGAGGTGGTGGTCCTTGACCACCCCCTCCTCCAGCATCGCCTCCTCCTCTTGCACCACCTCCAGAGCCACCTCTGACACCACCTCCTCCGACAACATCCATTTGAAGTTGAGGGGATGAACTTCGAGAGTTAAAGGGAGGGTTTTTGTAAACTGCTAGGGAGCGAAGCGATGAATTTTCAAATTCCTTGGGGTGTAGTGAAGGAAAAACTGGGAACTGATCGATATAATATGTGAAGTCTAGAAGAGGAGGTAACGGGAAACGTGGACTAGCTTCTTCAAACTTACAAGAGGTATAGATAGGTGAACCAACAGGAGATGAATCGGGGTATAAGGTGTGCTCCTCAAAATTTCTGAGGACAGCAACCTTGGTTTCAAGACAAGATGGGGTAGATAGAAAAGTAACGATAGCAGGTATAGAGGAGGATCTTTTATTCAGACTATTCTGAGTATTGGACGGGTCAATCTCAATATTTATTGTGGTTTCGCTAGTTGAGGCCTCTACAGAAAGCATTTGTCTAAACTTTTCTTCAGGATTTAATATTTTGACCGGAACCGTAGTATTAACTTGAGTTATTTTGGGTTGGTACTTCTTACCTGAAGACGAAATGGTATACTTGAAGTATCCCTTGGGTTTTAGCAACTTTTTGGGATTAGATACAGGCATAGTTTGTTGATCGTCTGGGTTCTTCCTGGTATTCCTTCGATCGAATGTCAGTTTATCTGTAGTGGAGTCTCCAAGTGAAGGATAAAAATATCCTTAATACAATATTCAATATTTGTTCACTATCAAAGACATAATGTTACCTTGTCTTTTCCTCGGGGAAAAAATAACTTCATTTCTTTGTCCCTGGCAACGATGCCAGAAAGATGTTGTTCCTAAGATTAAACCTAAGGCTCAAAGAATAATGTCAGGCATTACAAATATAAAGGAATATTTTTTAAAAGGTTATTTTTCTTTTGTTAGTTATATAAGAATTAATCCTCAAATGAAATTAAAGACAAAGCGGGACAGAGGACGTAATTTGTCGTCTGAGTCGATTTATAAAATCAGATGATGCGAGAGAAACTTAGAAAATTGTGAATCAAAATGAGACACCAATGGAAGATGAATCTTTCCCTCTTCACAGTAGAAGAAAACAAAGAATTCACCCTTGAAAGGATATGAGATAAAGTGATCCAAGTTTCTCGCAAGTCTTGTATTCACTTATAGTGAATACAGAGGAAAACCAGTTTTCTTAACGAATAACTGATTTAATGTGATTGCAGTAGTAGTAGTACTAAATTGCAAACACTCACTTATCAAGGAATAACATAAAGAAAACTAGAAACATGGAATACAGGAGAGAAACATAACTCAAACTACACAAAAAATGGAATCCATGTCTACACTTGTATTAATTATCACAAAAGGATATTTTTCTCTATTACATCAAGCAAGAAGAAACTTGAAATAAGTATTTGATTTAGATATTTATACAAAACAGTCAGACTTCTCTAAATATAAAATGATAAATATTACAATATGTAATTTGAAAGGTCACATAATCATTCTGTCTCTTTGCCTGCACGTAGTGGCGTTTATTTTTCATATCCTCCATCTCAGAGACAAATGGCATCTGATCATGAAAATAGTAGGTGTAGTTTATCTCATTTGTTTCTAGATGTACTAGCCTTCTTGTGTTTGACACACTGGACGCACCTGCTTACTAGCTGCACTACTAACCTGGAGGGTTATGTTGTGTCATTCGCCTAAAAAATATACAACTTCTTTTCTATATGAGGAAACTTATCCTATATTTTCCTTGCTTCCAACGATATAGTATGTAGCTGTAAGATGGGATTTACTATCCACTTGTTAATCTGACCAAGGTCAATTTGCTTCAATTGTTGGATAGTCGTCCAGGCTTCTTCAATGCTTGTCTTAGAGTTAAGTTGGTTTTTCGTGATATCGATCTTTCCTAGGGCCCCAGAGATACTATCTCAGTCAATGTCTAGTAACCCCTTGTTGAGAGAGGACAAGGCTTCTTAACAATATCTATTTACTTCCCTGTCTAATATTTTTCTTTCAGCCATATTTGTCTCCCATGTCTTCAGGATTATGTCACCTCGGGTTTTCTCCAAAAGAGACAATCGAGGGATCTTTTCCATTTCATCTTTTGCTGCCATTAAAATGGCCTCCTGGAACGTAGCTCGAGCAAAAATGGCTTCTCTCTCCTTAATGTAAATGTTTTTTAGAGAGAGGTCTTCCATCCGATAACAACTTTGGACAGCTTCCACTTTAGTAAAAAGGTTTTGCTGGGCTAATTCCATCTTTTCATGCACCTCCAACACCTGATCCTGGAAAGATTCCACCTCCACTATGGAACTTCGGCTAAATGTACCTTGGCTTGAATTTGTTTGATCAATTTTTCTCGTTGACTGGCTAATTCTCTATCGGCCTGTGAATTCCTTTGAAACTCCTCAATATTCGCTTACAACTATTGAATTTGATTTCTCTCGTAGGATCCGATTTGATCGAAATCCTGGTTCATCTTATGTTTTACACTTTGTTCCACATTATTTACTTGGTTCTACAACTATCTCACTAACATATTCTTTTGTTTCAGTTGTTCTGCTAGATTCCCTACTAAAAAGTGATTCGTCGTGGAAAAATCCCCCTATGAGCCTGCCATTTCTATGGTGAAGTCCGCCTCATCTAAGGATTTTCCATCATATAGAATTATGTGTCTTTTGATAGCGGCACCCTCTCTTTGGTGTGTTTCTCTCTTAACAATATCCCTCCTCTTCTTGCTAAAAAATAAGTTGGAAGGGGGCATTTCTTCAGTTGAAATAAGATTAAGATCTTCTATAAACATGACTTCGGCATCTGGCTTCCCCTGACTGGACTGTAAAGGTGTTATCGACTTGATAGGGCTACCTATCTTGGTGGATGGTTGTTTCCCCGTTGTGTTAGTTGTCGATTTATCTAGTGTGGATGATGGTGTTTCCTGTCCCTTTTTTGACAAAGCTTCAATTTGATATTTAGCTTGATTACTAGGTGAACTTGGCAATGCGGTGTCTATTTTCTGTGTCAAATCATCAGTTTTATCCAAACTCTTTTGAGTGTCTTGTCCACTGGAATTCCTTCTTCTAAACCTTGAGTCTCAACTTCTTCTGTATATGGAGGTGTCTGGGTTCCCCCCTGCAAGAGTTTTGGTAAACTATTTATTTTGTGTTTTTGGAAACTATAGAACTGAGCTAATCTATCTGGAGCCAGAGTTTGGACTCAGCTCAACACCTCCTGGTATGACCTTACTCCCTGGAATATTTCATCTTGTGAGGAATCCTCATGCTCATATTGCTTCATATTGTATAGGGCTGGGTGGTTAGACATGATCTTGTGAGGATCATGCTTCTTGAATTCAATATCCACCAGCCTAATGTCTTCTAGGGCCGCAGCCTCCAATTTTGAGTGGCCGAAATAAAACAATGAGAACATACCAATTTGTAAATGGAAGGCCGGCCTTACCTTTTTCTGTTCTGCTTTTAATTCCTTGTTGATAACTCTAGCTATCATTTGATAGGCTATCTCTCAGCATACCAGCCGATTTGGTAGAAACTTTGGTAAAGTGTGTGGGGGAACTGAACACCCAAAAACCCTGATATAGGAGAAATGCTCCTCAATGTACCATTCTACTACTTTCCCTAGATTTTTCACGATCTTGTCTGAAATCCTAGGGGGTGGGAAACCGTAGAGAGCAATATGCATCAGCACCACCACATAGTTACAGATTTCATAGAAGAAATCTTTTTCTTTATCCTCCCACTGCTTGGAATGATAGAAGTGTATGGGCTCAACATTGGTCAGAGCCCATCTCCAGCTCATCAAAGGAAATGGTGTCATGAAACAAATGGCATCCATAATCTACGTCGACATGTAGAAAGGGGTAGGTTACCCTTTGGCTTTTAACAACTGATATTCAGTGATTTCCTTGGCCAAACTGCCTGATAGAATCTAGGCCCAATTGAAATAAAATCCTTATGCAACCTCATGCATGATTAGTACCCATGATAACTGGAAGTGAGCAGCAATTTCTTTCCCAAAAATTCTACATAGCATCATGGCCACATAAATCATATGGGCATCTAATGATGCAGTGGCATACACGCCATGGGTGTCTTCTCTGAACTTCTCAGGGTGTGCCCACCAGTTCTTGATTAAGTCAGGGTAATTCTTTCCACCTTGCATGCATTCTTCTTCATCGTACTTTGTTAATAAAGTAGCATTGTAATTGTATTTGAAAGACAGAGGTAATTTGTACATCACTTGTATATGTTCTTTTCGAAAAGACCCAACATAAAATTTATGTGAATTGTGGATGGTCCTGGTTAAGACATCAACATTCTCTAGAGCCCAGCCTATCATGTCGTTATAACGCATGAGCCTTGACCGCGTGGCTATTTTATGAAACTCTGATTGAGATATGTATTTGAGCTTCGTTAACTAAGTTTCGGTCACCTCATAGCTCAACTCTTCTGGGTAGTTAATCAGCTCGTATTGCAGTATATCAAATACCAACGTCTAGGTTTTCATGGTATCTACAGCTCTTGGTGGAGTGTCTGAGAGGACATCTGTTTTCTAGCTTGTTCTTTCACCAGACTCTTTATCCATTTTCCTCGAAGAAATGACAGTAGTAATATTGGAACTATGATATCTGTTACAGGGAAAACCGTAAACTTCTTATTCTGTTAAAGCTTGTTGTTCAATAAAAACGCAAACAAAATTCAAACTTCAATATCTTTTTCACCTTAGGTATATCAATTTGCGAATACCTTTACTGACAATGTATTTGTTAGATTTAATGGAAAATGCTAGGCGACGATCTGTGATATTATTCGAAATCATTGTCGTTGAGCCGTAATTAATGCCATTAATATTTGGAGGTTCACAACCGAGAACTTGGATGAATAATATTTGAAACTTCCTGAAACTCTGTCTAGTGAAAACTCAATTGTGAGATAATCTTGTTTAAATCATTAATTAACTTGGTTTATCGTTAAGTTCTTTTTTGTTTTTAGGACTTCGGGAATTTGATAGTGGCTCTAGATGAGATTTCTGAAATTCAAAATTGCAAAATGGTTAACCATTAGCTAATTGTATTTAATCTTTAATTAACCCTGCTTAGTGTTTACGGTGTTTCGAGAGTTTGGATTTCATGAATCTAAAGTGTGATGAATGGTGAATATCCGAACTCCAGATGTGCAAATCTTACTATTTAACTTTTAATTTGGGTACAGTTTTTATATATTTGCAGTTTCGTGCGTCACCAAATTAAATTTATTACCCTTTTGATGGGCCATTACCCATAATGATGTGTCAAATATTATTTAGGTACACGTGTATTGGGACTACGATCTTTAGAACACTTTCAAACATCAGGACATTGGAGTTATTATATGGTGAAATGCTCGAAGTGCGAAACTCTGAAGCCCGAAACTCTGAATCGATATCTAGAGGTTTGACCTCGTTAACAATCAGGCAGCTTCAAAAGCTCAGGTAAAAAGGGATCGTTCGATCGACAGGGAAACATAATCGATAGTGGGCTTGGAACGCACCTTAAGGCTTCAAAATTTATAAGTGTTCCAACACTTTGAACACCATGTTTTGATGTTAGAAGGGAAGTTGGGGTGGTTTAGCCAAAATCTTTCATAGTGAAAGGGGTGGTTGTGAGGATTGCCTTGTATATCTAGATGTAGCGATATAAGCCAGTGATCTGAGCCACCAAAGAGGATAATTGATTTAAGAGGGTGAAGATTGGATAAGAGGAATTATTCAGAGACAAGGAAGCAGTTCAGGTGAGAGGCTACTTGATATTTTCCTCTTCTATGATTGTTCCAAGTAAAAATACCATTGACAGTTTCAATTCCCACCATGTTGAGGGTTTTTATGGTGCTGAGAAAGGATTGAGAGTCAGGTTCCAAACTTCTTGTTCATACTTGTTTTTTGACAGAGAAGTAATGAGATTTAAGTCGCCCCCAATGAGCTAGTTTTGGTTGAGAAAGGGGTTTCGGTGAAAGCAAGGAAGCTAAAAAGGGAGCCTTTTGAGTAAGGGAGTTTGGGCCATAAACATTTGTAAGGAATTTGGTACAAGAGGATTTGATCAGTTGGAAATGTGNATCTGAGCCACCAAAGAGGATAATTGATTTAAGAGGGTGAAGATTGGATAAGAGGAATTATTCAGAGACAAGGAAGCAGTTCAGGTGAGAGGCTACTTGATATTTTCCTCTTCTATGATTGTTCCAAGTAAAAATACCATTGATAGTTTCAATTCCCACCATGTTGAGGGTTTTTATGGTGCTGAGAAAGGATTGAGAGTCAGGTTCCAAACTTCTTGTTCATACTTGTTTTTTGACAGAGAAGTAATGAGATTTAAGTCACCCCCAATGAGCTAGTTTTGGTTGAGAAAGGGGTTTCGGTGAAAGCAAGGAAGCTAAAAAGGGAGCCTTTTGAGTAAGGGAGTTTGGGCCATAAACATTTGTAAGGAATTTGGTACAAGAGGATTTGATCAGTTGGAAATGTGCAGAGTGGGTGTGTTTAGTATAAAAGAAATTTTAAATCATGAGAATTGTAGGATTCCAGATTAGCTATGCCATTAACAACACCTTGGGCATCTAAGGCCATAGCCCGGGATCCTAGAAAAACTCGAGAGACTAGGGTTTGAATGAGGTTATGAGGGAATTTAGTTTATTGAATCATGATGACAGAGGGTTTTTCTTGCATGATTTTTGTTTGGGGAGCCTATGTTTCATTTTTCCATTAAGGCCTCTTATATTCCATGATATGAATTTCATGAGGAACGTGGAGGGGTCGGATGGAACGTGTCTATCACTTAGGAAATGCACTTGAGTTTATTAAAAATTATCCTAGATCCTTGAGATTTTTTTTATTGGAATGCCTGCCTCTCTTTTTTTCCTCTCCAAATATTTTCAAAGGAAGAGAGGAGGAGGGTTTGATGCCCAGGGAGGGGTTTGGGGTCATACCTTGTGATGTTGAGCCACTGAAGAATTTATTTTTGACCAGGTCATATTTCAAGAGTTGCACTTTTTTCTCAGGAATATAGTTAGGGTCTTGTTGTTTGCAGGCCACCTCTATGGAGTTTAGATCAAGGTCTTTGAGATCCATGTCCTCACCTTCATTTGAGTCTAGATGGTTTTGCATGTCCTTATGAATTTCTTCTTCCCTATCATGTTGCATGTTTGTTTCATGGACCATTTTCTTGATTCATTTGGATTTTTCCATTATTGGATTTGATGATTATTGTCTTTGTTGAAGTTCTTGTTCTGCTAGTAGATCCTTATCATCTTCTTCCCATGATAAGGTTTCATATGCATTGTGTGATTTAAAACATGATTTGGAAGAAGGTATGTGGGATTTATTATTTTTGTTTCTTAGATGGGACTTGTTCAAAATATTCATCATCCTATTGTCGTGAAGAGGAGGTGGTGTTGGCTTGAGGAGTAAGAGGGAGATCTCGGTAGAGGTGACCATGCTCGTGGCAACATTTGTTGTGAAATGGGATGTGATCATAATATAGTGTTTGAACCCATTCATTGTCTTGATAAAAAAATACTAATGTATGTAGACAAAGCTTTGGTGAGATCCATGTATACACCGATTCAGGCGTAAGATATGTAGAAATCATGTTTGGTGATATCTGAAGTCCTGACAAATTTTCCCAAGGTGTTTCCAATTCCTTCAAAGATTTCTTGGTCCTAAAATTCATGTGGGAGGGAACATAATCTTATCTAGACTGGTGTTGTCATGAAATATTCCTTTTAAGACGAAAATATTTGTGACTAGGGCCAAAAATGTAGCCCTGCAGAGTTAAAGAAGTATGGGTTGTTTTCAAAAACTCTGTCTCGATCTTCCATATTAGAAAAAACAATGGTGAAGAAGCCCTTAGAGCCAATCTTGAGATAAATTTGGCCTTTGGGTTTCAATGTTTTATTTACCCACCAAGCGATATATTTTGTTGTTGGCCATATTCCCATAAATTTACTGATGAAGGCGTGTTCTTGCATGTGTTGAATATGGATTCTGATTTTCTCAGTCTTCACTTCATATTTTGGGTTTTACCTTTGCTTCAAAGAGGAAACTATTGGTGGAGCCATGATTTGTAGTTGCATTTTGTCTTTAATATGTTGGTGGCCCTTGAAGTCTCGATGTTGTTTTCTTTCCTTTGTTAGGGTCGGGTACATTGATTGATCCTGGATCCCTAGGTGCATTCGATGAGGAGGGGGAACGAGAGTTATTGTAGAGGCCTTCTAAAATGTGGTTGTAGGAGGGATAATTTATCCCTCCTATGGTCGAATCCATATAATAAGAGATGAGAATAGAAGTGCAGAAACCCTAGGTTTCATAAGTTGTAGAGATATTTTCTTCACTATGCATAATCTACTTGCATACATGGAAATTTTCAAACGTCTTTATGAATGATTCAATGTCTTTTTTCACCATTATACATTTATTTTAAGATTTTTATTTTAAATTTACTTTTGTGAAAACCTTCTCAATTTCCATAACAATTATAGTTATATTCTTTACACCTTTACCCTTCAACACTTCTTCAGAACTAGAATTTAAGAATTTGATAATTCTAGTAGCAACCAAAGGCCTAGTTCCCAACTCCTTGAATGATTTCTGGATAGTTTGATCTGCTTCATTTGTCAAAACAATATCTTCTTCAATTATTTTGAAATAAACCCATATTTTTCTAATCTTTGTGATGATTTCATCCCAAATAAGATGTCTGGCTCCAACCAAATACGGTTTGTTAGATAACTTATTCTATAATTGTTCAATATATGTTAGCATATTTTCCTTCAACTTATGATATTCTTCAATAATTTTATCTTTTTCCTTCAATTTTTCTTTGAGAACCTTGATCTCTTCATTATGTGTGGAGATTGATAAATTTATCTTTTCAATTTCAACTACCTTTAAGTTTATATTTGATAATGCTTTTGCTAACCCCTTTGTTGGGTCTGTTATCCCTGCCATCTATGAAAAAGATGATCCTTTGTTTAGGATTTCAATCTACTTCTAATACATTTCCATTTGATCTCCCATATGCACTATTTGTCTCTAGAGTTGATCCTTTTCTTTTTGTAGTGCTAACTTTGGAGTTTGAAAGTGATCAATCCCTAGGATGTTGAGATTTTTCTTCAATGCCTGAATTTATGTATCGTTTGTTTTCATCAAATCTCACACTCATGCTACATATTCTGGATTTTCTTCCATATCCAATTGTTCCATCTCCTCCACTCTCATTTGTTTAGTTATATTAGCTAAATTCTCTTGTTTTAGTTGATTCCTGATTTTTTCATTTATAGTTTGTAACTTTTTAATCCCAAGAGTAACTATCATCACATCCTTGTTTAACATCTCCCCAATATGTCTATGCAAGTCCTTATTCAATCATTTTTGAAGAAATTATAGCATGATGATCATACATCCATATCTCTCCTTGCTATAATCCCATGCTATGGAGAAGTTTTTCTACCACCTACAAAGTTGTTCTAGTATTGACAATAAAAGGACCCACCTCCTTTCTTAATTTTAAAATGTCTTTGTACTTTCTTGATACAAAATGGATATGGTCATAATATAGTCTTTGTCTTATGAATTATAGTGCAAATATTCTAATATTAAAAAAGGTAGGCAAAAGGAAAGGTCGTAGTTTAGAATCATATACTCCAATTTTTGTATAGTTTTCAAAGATATACAAATCTCAAACTTTATTTTCAGGGCTTAGCTATAAAAGTTTCCTACATTCTGGAAAGACTCTGGGATGCACCTCATTATGAATAATTTCAAATAATTTCAAACCTTTGAAGCATTTGACCAATATGGTTTCATCTAGAATTTCACTATAATAGTTTAGAGGTAATCTTAACATGTCTGAAATCGACTGAGAATTTATCTTGAAAAGTGTTGGAATACTGAAAGGGTGACTGAATCAGTATGAGAATTTTTACCACTTTTAACCACAATATATAAAAATCGACTTAATAAATAGTGTATCATCAGTATATCATCAATATCTCATCAATATATCATGAGCATATAAACATAAGCATCATCACATAAACAACATCACATCAAGTAATCAGTACACTAAAATTTACATGGAAACCCAAATGGGAAAAAAACACCGAGTGCTTTCTTATATGTCAAAGAATAGATTTATTGGAAGCACCAACTTCCCAATTCTCCAGCTGCAACTAGAAGGAGGCTACAACCCCCTATTTATAGGATGCAACCTTAAGGAAGCTACAACTCCCTGAATTCTCTAGCTCCAACTAGAAGGAGGCTACAACCCCCTAATTCTTAGGATCCAACCTGAAGGAAAATCCAACTCCCTAATTCTCCAGCTCCAACTAGAAAGAGGATACAACCCCATTTCCTTTCCCCATCCTTCTTGTTAGCATCAGAAGTCACTCCTGGATTGCGGCAGGAGAAGCGCCCAACGCCCATCAGTTTTATATTACGAATAATTTAATGGGGGTGGTTGAATGGATAGAGACCCGGGAAGATATTGCTTTAACTCAGAAAACTAGGCCTGTCATGCAAGAACAAGTGAGGTCTTGATCTAACTTCCGTCAGTAGGTTGAGTATAAAATGAGCAGAGGGAAGACTTGGTAGGAGAAGTGAATAAGACTGCTTTGGGCATCAGACCTTCCAACATCTTGAGAAAGAAAACTTAGAAGACAAGATCCTCTTGATTGGATCCTTCAATTCCAAGTCATTCATCATTGAGAAAATACAAGAGTTGACTAGAAATAATGCGAGTATCACAGTGATCAAACATACATCATCCTATAACAACGCAACTCAACTGGATCCTCCAATTCCGAGTTGTTCTAACATAGTGTTAACAAAGAGATGGAAAGAGGTTGACATTCATTAGACAAGAAGTCTCAAGCGCAAATACATAACCAAAGCAACCAGTGCTTCATCAAAACTTTACAATCGGGAGCCTAGCTCAACCATYGACCTTTACAAAAATGGAAAAACTACCTACATATACTCAAAGCAAACAATAAGCAGCAAGATTGAGTTACTRCCTTAAAAAAATGTTACRTCTACATGCCTACTAACARACTGCACATGCAGTCTCTGGATAGTGGTGCACTTATGTCAAATGCAATCAGACTCCTGGTAGCTCTGCGGACGAATCGACAAGCCTTTAATCCTCTACCAGATTTTCCATTTATGGTGGAGAAGATGTCTAACCACCACCAACAACCTTAGTAACTACTTCCTTGGGATCGGTAATGACCCCTAGTCAACTATGTACCTTTGGGATGTGGAGGCCTCTTCATGCTACCACCTGGATCTTCTAAACCACTTCATGGCAAGACGTGGAGGTGGACGTGAGGAATAAGGTATCATACAAGAAGCGGTGAATGAATGGTGACTAGGCAGGGACGATTTGGCATGCGTGGTATGGAAGTAAGAAGAGGAGAGGCCAGGAGGATGGAGGTGGCATGCGTATTGCACCATCACAGACCAATGATGAGGTGGCATGAGGTGAGGGGAAACAACAACTATGGAGGTGACAGGGGTGAGACACATGATAGGGGGCAGGAAGGTGATAGGCGAAGGGAGGAAAGATGGTGGGATGTGATTGGTCAAGGGGGAGGACGTGTTTCTATGATGGGGATGATGTGGAAGGGAGAAGAACAAGTGTTAGAAGATAAAAGGGGGTGAAAGGGAATGGGATATTCCACGAGGGTGAGTGGATGATAGATGGCAGGAGGATAGGGAGGCGGTAAGTGGTTGGGAAGTGGTGGGGGTCATCGCAAGGAGGATGTGCCATGATAGCAAGGGGGATCGCACTAGAAATCCGCCCATATCGGACCCCACCCCCCTATTAAAGGTCGAAGGGCCAAGGGGGTCCAGAATCAATTATGCGTCA
>SNQJ01S0021134.1:49486-88918 GCA_010110895.2 Picea sitchensis | reverse complement strand
AAGTTGAGAGATTGCTTGAGAGAGGAAAGTGAACATCAAGAAGGGAATGATTCCCAAGAGAGCTAGGGTACAAATCCCAAGGAGGCTATTTTTTTTGTTTTGATTTGCAGCAGTGTTATTTGTTGGGACAGGTCGTACTGTATGGATCCGTATAGGCCATACAACAACATTCCTGAGGCATGAAAATCGAGGAAAGCTTGGGAATGATTTTCGAGGCATCCTTGAAGAATTTTCTGAAGGAGGACGACCATATAGAAGAGAAGGTACAATAGCTTGTTGTGGCACAAATTTCAAGGTGCCAAATTTTAGCAAATCCGTACAGCTGTACGGACTGTGGCATGATTTTCAAGATAGATTTGTGGGGAACAGTTTTGTGCTATAAGAGGTATTTCTCTTGGCTGAAAAAGTGTTATTGATGATGTTATGAACTTTCCTGAAGAAAAATAATAAGATTTCTCTCTCTCGTTGGGTTTCCCCACATTGGGGTTTTCCCTAGCAATTGCCTAAATTTCTGTGAGTTATGGGTTGTTGTTCATTGTGCATTTCCACTACTTATTTTTCTTAACAATGTGTATTTGTGCTTATAGAAATTTTTGAATGTGGGTATGCATTTTTGAAATTTAAGAAGACAGTTATCTCTAGGTTGCTAAGTGTTTGACGAAATGTGTGAATGAAATATTTATGATTTTGTCATTAAAAAGTCAACAAATAGGATGGGATAGATTGGAGAAAAATGACTTCAAGGTATGAAAACCAAAGGTATGGTCAAAGATTCTGTTTAATGTAATTTAGAAGTTGAGTTTTGTGAACATTGTATATATGGAAAACAAAGTCGGGTGAGGTTCCCATCTAGAGTGACAAGGGAAAAGTAGATTCTAGAATTGGTTCATAGTGATGTGTTTTTCCCTATATCACTTCCTTCACTCGGTGGATGCCTGTATTATGAATCCTTCATATATATATTTTCCAGGAATACATGGATATATTTCCTAAGGAAGAAATAAGATTTTTTTGATAAATTCAAAGAGTTTAAGTCTCTTGTGGAAAACTATATAGATAAGAAGAGAAAGGTGTTGAGAACTAACAAGGTAAGTGAATTATGTGGAAACGACTTTGAGCAGTTATCCAAGCAGTGTGGAATAGCACACCAAAATACCACACCATTTACACCATGAAAAATGGATTTGTAAAGAGAATGAACAAAATGTTTATGGACAAGGTAAGGAGCATGCTCAGTGGTGCTAGGCTCACACAAGAATTCTAGGAAGAGGCAACTGACACTGAAAAATATCTAGTGAATATGTCTCCTTCATCAACACTAGTTGACATGACTCCACATGAGGTATGGTCTGGTTAGAATTCTTCTCTCTCACATTTCAATGTATTTTTCTGTGATGCATTTGTTCATGCTCCCAAGGAAAAGAGGAGCAAGCTGGACAATAAGGTAGTCAAGTGTATTTTCATTGGATACAAAGAAGGAATGAAATGATATAAGCTATAGGATTCTTCATAAAGGAAAATAATGTACAGTTTATATGTAGTCTTCAGAGAAGTCAAAAGGAAGTATGAGTCTGAAGTGGTTCAAACAGAGAATAACCCAGAGAAAGTGAGTTTTGAACTGAGGAACGAAGAAGAAGATGATTTTGATGAGTTGACTGAAGCAGATGAAGAGTTGGAATAACCAAACCTAGTAGTAAGGAGGTCTAAACGAGTAAGAAAATTAGTCAAAAGGTATAGTTAGCCTGACTTTCATTCCACATTTGTGTTAACTTCCACTAACAAGGAGCCCAAGTTGGTTAGGAAGGTAGTCAACTCGACAAAGGGTAGACTCTGGAAGGAAGGCATGGTCGAAGAGATGGAATCCTTGCATAAGAATGAGATGTGGGATTTATTCAAATTACCTAATGGAAGAAATATTTTTGGTAACAAGTGGGTATTCAAGAAGAATATGAAAACAATAGATCAAGTTGAGAAATTTAAAGCTCGATTGGTAGTGAAAGGATATTCCCAAGTCGAGGGAGTCGACTTTGGTGATATTTTTTTCCCTACCGCAAAATTAACTTCTGTTAGAGTATAAATGTCTCTAGGTGCATCATTTAATTTTGAAATAGAATATATGGATGTGAAGACAACATTCTTACATGGGGATCTAGAAGACAAAATCAACATGAAATAACCTAAAGGTTTTGTCGTAAAGGGAAATAAATATTTGGTGTGCAAGTTCAATAATTAGCCTTGATCCCTTTTAGTTAGCCCTACTCTCCTATGCAAGTGTTTTTGGTAGTCTAATTTATGTAATGGTATGAACTCGAACAAACATTTCCCATGCAATGAGAGTGTTGAGTAGATACATGTCGACACCTGGAAAGGAGCATTGGATAGTTTTCAAGAGAGTATTCAGGTATTTATGTGGCACAAAATACTATGTTATATGCTACCAAGGGAAGCTTGAAAATATCAATGAAATAGATGTACATGGATTTATCGATGTCAACTGAGCTAGAGATCTGGCTCAACGAAGGTCAACTAGTGGATATGTGTTCAATATGTTTGATGGAGTAGTCAGTTGGAAGAGTAAGCAAGATGAGGTCATATCCTTGTAAAAAATAGAAGATGAATACATGGTAGCCACTCATGGAAGAAAAGAAGAAGTATGGATACAATGACTATGTTCAATGATTGGGTTTGAGCAAACAACCATGAAGATAAATTGAAATAATAAAAGCACAATATTTCTAGAAAAGAACTCAACTTATCATTCCAAGACTAAGCATATTGAATTACAATACCATTTTGTGAGAGACATGGTGGAAAGAAACAAGGTGCTACTGGAGAACATAGACACATTGGAAAACATAGCAGACCCTTTAACCAATTTTGTGAGTCTTATGAAGTTCTCTTGGTGCAGAGAGGCAATGGGAATTGTTACCCTAGGTATGTGAGTTTTTTTTAGGAAACTCTTGGTTTAAAGAAAGAAGAAAACAAGTGGGATAATGTTGAGTTGGTATATTCTTTGCAGGGAAAGTCAAGTCAAGATGGATGGACTAGCAGTTAAAGTTGAAATTCGAGGTTGATCGACTGGGAAAAGTTCAAGTTGAAGTAATCAACATAATTCAAATAGGTCAACCGACAAGAGGTCAACAACTGGTCTAGTGGAAACTGACTAAAGAATAAATGGAGGTCGACTGGTAGTCAACTAGTAATCCAACCTGATATTTAAATTGTAACAAAATACTGAGATTCGTGATATTTCTAGCCAATGCTTTGCATGGATCTATGACCATTTTTGGGTTCCTTTATTTAAGGTTTTACCTATTGTAAATCCTATAAATAAGGTGCGTTGTTGTTGGCCCTTAACCAAGTTTTGAGCGATCCTTGGTCAAGTTTGACCATTTTGGACTTCGATAGCCTGTCGAAGGCGGTGTGCAAGATGAAGCAGATATCACAGGATCTTGACCTCTTTTTGGGTCCTTTTTGGGATTTGGGAATATTTAACGGGTATGGGAATGTCGGCCCATGGGTTTACCCATGCTTAGGCCTATTTTGTAATATATAAATTGATGTCTAGGCGATGTAAGGAAAAAGGAGAAGAGGAATCTATGTGATGTTGTGCTAAGTGAAAGTGTAGCTTGTAAATGCTTTGTGCATACTGTGAGAGACTTGCAGAGCTAAGTGCAAGCCATTGTGACAGACTGTGAAGCGATTTGTATTGTAACGCAAGGAAGGAGGATCTAGCGAGGTGCGTAGATCTCTTGTCCTATGCAAAGTAATGTTTTTGTGGCTCTGTGCATGTATCTGATTAGAGAAGCTAATGAAGAAGAAGAGATGGTGGATGTAGCCCCAGGGTGGGGGTGAACCACGTATATGTTGTTTTTCTCTGCTTTGTGTGATGTGTTGGTGTACTTATGTGTTATCTTCTAAGTGCTTGACATAGATAGATAGATAGATCTATTTATACTTTGTTCTTATGATGAATCTGGATGCTATATATGACCTCTGTGAACTTGCTTAGTTTTTGAATCTTCTAGATCTGATCTAATTCCTTATTTTAAGTGCTTAGATACATTAGATCTGGGTGAATGTTTCGATGCTCTGTTTTATCTGCAGAGTAGATATTGGTTAAATATTGATGAAGGTTTACTGTTGAGTGTTCTGTTAAATACTAGAATCACAGGTCTGTGTCCCAGCTAAGGTTGCAAACATATGAGTCATGCAACCACCCCTTCCTCTACCTCGGGTGAGACTTCATCTGCTTCGCAAGTGTTGCCGAAATGACCAGTAGTTAGGGGTTTGTTGGTGCGTTGTTGTAGCGTTGAACCCTGGGTCTACCCTTGTACCAATAGTTGTATTCATATTAAGTTGATATTCATGCTAATGATAACAATAGGTTGTTGGTCATGTAGATGTAATCAAAATTGGCTACAGGGTTGTTCTTGTGTAAATCAAGAATGTATGATGTCAATTGTGTCTTAGGTGTAGACCAAGGTTAGGCATGTAACCTTGTATTGTGAATGAATAAGACAACAAGAGAGCAAGACACTCAAGGAATGTTTGTTTTCTTGTTTGGGTTGCCAGGGTAAAATCTTTGTGCACTGTGTGTTTTCCTTGTCATTTATTTTGAGCTTAAATATTCTTCCTCTCTTATGTTAGATTTATCCTAGAAGTCCAAATTTCTTGACAATTTTCATACTGTAACTTATATAAACATATTTGATCTTTCTAGATATCGAAGATGACTTAGAAGATAAATCCTGTAATATTACATGGATCAAATTATACAATATGGGCTCCAAACATTGAAACCCTACTGAATATTAAAGGAATGTAATAATATACAAATAATGTGATTCAAGATCCAACAAATAATCAGGTCAATTGTTTTTTTAATGAAAATTAGGATGAGGATGTGGGGGTCATCACGACCTATATCTCACAGGACATTTGTTTTCACATTAGTGGAATGAACTTCCCTCATCAAGTCTTGAAGAAGATGAAGTTGTTGTTTAATAGAGTTGATGAAAGAAACATCATGCAATTGTAGAAAGAGTTGATTTTTCTCGATCCTCATTCTTTTGATATAATAGAGGACTATTTGACATGTGTGAAGGAACTACAATTTAAAATGGCAGAATGTGGAAAGAATTACTAGAAGAAAGATGAAAAACTCATCGAGTTGGTCCTAATAAATTCAAGAACACCATTCAATGTGTTTATTTTGAATTTATGCACCAATGAGAAGGCATGAAAGGAAGATATTAAGGATTACATGTTTGAAGATTTATGTGGAATTTTGATCATTGATCAACATAGATTTGTTGACAAAGGAAAGCATGGTGGTAAACATCAACCCACTTGTTGAAGTGGAAGTGCAAGTAGAATCCAAAGGAAAGAAGAGAGTTTGATACCCCTATAGAGAGACATGGTTGCCTCGAGTAGAAACCTAAAGGGAAAACATATGCACTCTATCAAAGTCAAAAGAAGAATACATGTCAATGATGTGGAAATACTAGACATGTAGAGAAGGTCTGCTACAAGAAGTGAGATGACTTAGAGGAAAATGTTAAACACCTTGAAGGAGAGATGTTTCCTATTCTTCGACCCACTGAAAATTTCACCTTCCAAGTCAAATCATCTCAACCCTTGTTGTCTCATTCTATGGATAACAAATGGGTAGTCAAATTTGGGTGCACTCATCACATTGATAAGTATGCTTCCTTGTTCACCTTCTTGAAAAAATATGAGGATAGGAAGATTTACGTGGATTATGACTTTGCTATGGATATTGTTGGTTCATGTGATGTTTCCTATCGACATGAGAGAATTGTCGACGTTTATAATGTACCGTAACTCAGTGCCAATCTATTTTCAACTTCTTAATTAACACATATACTTAAGATTGTGGATTTCTGACTAGATTGGTTCATTGTTCGAGATTTGAAGAAATTTTAGTCAATTGTGACCAGTAGGTTTCTCGATCCAAACAGTTGTCAATACAAATTATGTGACATGACTCGACCTAAATATGACTGAATTCTCTTATTTCTCACACTGAAGAAAGAATTTGAACCTTGTATGAAAGCCTCGACCATCAAATTTTCAAAGTTTGTAGTCGATGGAAACTTAGAATATGGTTTCTATGTTACTTAAGTTTTTCCCCTTGGTGGAGTTTGTAAAGGATGTGTGCTTGTCAAGAATCATTAGGCACCCTTTGACTCCAACAAATCATGGAAAGAACAAAACCTATGGGATTTCATTCACAATGATATATGTTGCATCAACTTACCTTCATTAGTAGGTGCAAGGTATATCTTAACTTTCATTGATGATCTCTCTTGTTTCACTTGGGTTTTCTTTATGAAGAATAAGAATATTATCTTTGAGAAGTTCAAATAATATAGATTCTTTTCTAAAAAGTTGTGTGGCTAATCCATTATGTTCCTAAGATCAGACAATGGTGGTGAGTATGTAAATTGACACTTTGAAGAATACTTGGTTCGATATAGTATTGACTAGAAATGGTAAGTTCCTCATACACATAAGAAACATGACATTGCATAATGAAATAATCACACATTAGTTGAAATGGATAGATGTATCTTTTAGGAAAAAGACTCACCTCTTTGCTTCTGGACTTAAGCTTTCTACTGTGCATTATATCTACTCAATCACATATCAAATCAAGATATTACTTTGGTGGCTCTAGTCGAACAATAAGTGTGGAAAGAAGAACTTAGTTGACCACCTCCATGTGTTTGGTTTTGTTTCCTAGGATCATATATCTAATGATTAAAAAATGATGTTGGATGCAAAGATTCATATTTTCATCATGATGGGATACTTTGAAGATTCCAAATCCTATCAACTATTTGATCCTGTCAAATGATAAATCATTATAAAATTAAATGTATGGTTTGATGAGAATTCATATGGAATCAAGTTGTTGGATGCCTCTTGTGGTTTGTTACAATATGACCATTTTGATTTTGTTTATGACTCTCTTTCCCCTCTTCCTCCATTCAGTTCTTTGACTAGACATTCAAATTATATTCCTATTTCAATTGGACCATTGACCTTGGAGTCGACTGGTTAGTCAATATTTTTTTGAATTATCCTCCATCTCCTTAGATTGAAATTGGTTCTACTTATTTTGAACCTTTTGTAGTACAAAATAGTTCACCTCTTTCTTGTCTACACCAATGGGATATAAATACCTTTGAAGTTGTTGGACTTGATGTCGATGATGTTTCTCCATGCCGACAAACATGAAGTTAGAAGCAACATGACAACAATTATTTTGTGATGCATGTACTTGAAACTTATGATACTTCCACCTACTCAAATTTCCAAGTATGACATGAATGGAAGCATGCTATGTAGACATAATTGGATTATTTGTTAAAGAATCACACTTTCGAATTAGTTCCCTGATCACAAGGAAAACAACTTGTTAAGTGTCGATGGTTCTACATGACCAAATTTACATCTAAAGGTGTTGTTGGGTGTCACAAAGATCACATGGTTAAGAAGGGATTTTCTCAACAAGAAGGCATCAACTACGCTGAGAAATTTTCCCTTGTTGCAAAGATGAACTATGTTCGATTGATTCTTTCTCTTGCTACTTGATTTGGATGGAAGATCTAATAGATGTATGTGGAGATTTCGTTTCTTCATGGAGACATATCTGAAGAAATTTTTATTGAATAGCCTCCCAATTTTGTGACAGATTCGAACCTTGTTTTTTGACTCATTAATTCTCTCGATGTTTTGAAGCAAGATATCAAATTTTGGTATGCTAATATCAACAATTGCTTTCCTCTAAATGGCTTCAAATGTTTTGAATCTGGTCGCAACTTACATGTACTTGATTCTCATGGAAATACTTTGATTATTGTTGTATATGTTGATGACCTAGTTATAATTGGAAATAACATTTATGTTATTCTTAGATTCAAGAAGAAACTTAATAACTCCTTTGAAATGATAGATCTTGACATTCTACATTATGTTTTGGGTCTTCAAGTATTGCCATTGTCTGATGGTATTTTCATTTCTCAATATAAATATTTAATGAGTATTTTTACATGTTTTAAGGTGGTCAATATGTATCTGGAGTAAAGATGAACAAAACTTTTCAAACTCCCCATGTTGATTCTACACTCTATCAAAAACTGGTTGACAGTCTCATTTATCTTACTCACAGTCGACTTGAAATTTCCTTTGGTTTTAGTGTGGTTTCTAGTTTATCTAGTATCCTAGAGAAAGCCACCTGAAAGTAGTCAAATTAATTTTTTCTATATCAAGGGTACCACTCATTCTAGTATAAAGTATTGTCGAATTTAAAGTTCGATGGTTAGCTTCACCGACTCTGACTAGGTTGGTGATAGTGATGATCAAAAGTCCACTTTTGGTTTTTTTTTCATTTCATCCCTGGACCGTTGGTATGGTTGTACAAGAAAGAGAGGGTAGTATCGTTTTCAACTATAGAATCCAAATATCATGGTGTTGTTCATGCAGGTATAGAGGTAGTTTGGATCTTTTAACTTTTGGGTGAACATGGATTTTTTGCGTAGGCCTTGACCTCTCTCTAGTGTGACAATCAAATTTACATTCAAGTTGATGAAAACCCTATTTCTCATAGTGCGATGAATCATGTTTAGCTCCATGCTCACTATTTAATATAGTTGGTTCATGAGAACATTGTGTTTCTTTTCTATTGAAAAACAAATGATCATGTAACTGATATATTTACTAAGGCATTATCTGAAGCTAGGTTTATGAAGCTCCATATGATGTTTGGACTTTAGGAAGATGAAATTATGGGGGGGTGTCCCAACGACGTAATTTCACCTCCTACATCTCTAGAGTTTTGTGTTAATTGGGGGGTGTTGGAACATCAAGTTTTTATAGTTCATCACACTTCTCCTAGAATCAGTCAGTCATGCGGTCAGACCACATCTGGAAATAGTCAGTGAGGTGATTGAAGAGATATCTACATTAGTCAATCAAGTAGTCAATAAGCCTGTCGATCGAATAGTCGACCAGCTGTCAAAGACAGACGGTCAATGGATCGACCAATCGAGAAAATGACTACGAGTTGAACGCATGGATGGTTAGTGCAAGCATCCTGTTCGAGTCGACTAAAAAATGCATATTTGATAGAGTCAACTCTAATCCTCATCGGTTAGGTTTGGAAAAGGTATTTGTGATTCCAAGGAATTTGGTTAGATCTTGAAGCTTTAAATAGAAAATCAGATGGCTCATTATTAACATGTGATTCTTGTTGTTGTACAATATGTTCAATATGCATTGTGATGTTATGATCACAATCTGTTTTCCTTAAGTACTATAACAGTGTCTTTAGACACCATTTCTTATCTTTGAATAAATGTTTCCTCTTCAATTATCTGTATTTTTGTTTAATTTTTTTGTATCAAATTATGCCTAATCCCCAACACATCAAACCCTATCAAGTTGATATTGATGTTTTCAATTTGAATCATTGGTTGCAATAGTTTTAAGTGTATTTCAATGTCCATAATTTGGATAAGGAGTATAATATTTCAATTTTCCAATTGAAACTACAGGACCATGCACTAACTTGGTGGGAAAGCCATGCAGAGACACTTAAGTTAGTGGGTGATCCACTAGTAACTAATAGGGAGGTATTTAAAACCAACATCAAGTCACACTTGTACCCTATTGGGTATGTATAGGACTAGTGGATCCATTTCAATCACTTCAGGTAGAGGCAAAGGAAAAGTGTGCAAGAGGAAAACACCAAGTTCCCAAAAATGGTGATTATCCTAGGTATATCTCCCAAGAAACTATAAATACTCATGAAGTATATGGGGGATCTACACAACCATCTATGGAATAAAGTGATGCTCTTCAAACCTATGACCATTTATGAGGCTTGTGTGCAATCACATTATATAGAGAACATGGGCCATAATAAAGGACAATCAAGAGACTCTAAACATAGATACCACCAAGATGCTTCCAAGGAGGGGAAGAATAAGTGGAAAGGGAATGATACGAAAAAGATAGATATTGCACATTAGTGTAAGGATCCAAACAATCAATGAAACCATTGTAATATTGATGGTCATAATGAATATAAGTATTGGAATCTACATGAAGAGATGAATTCAAATAACCATAAGAAGGATAGAAAGAAGAATAACCTACTAGGAATGGATTTAGGAAAATTGGTAGAGATAATGTTGCATGTGGATGAGAATATTGTATACACTTTAATAAAAAAATGATCTAAATGTGAGTATCCTTCATCACAAGGAAGATAAGAATATGGAAAACATATTCCATATTAAGATCTAGGTTAGCAAGCTTAGATTGGAAGTGCATGATCATCCTAGCCCATATCCATTGGGATGGGTAAACAATGATGCATATCTCAAGGTCACTAAATAGTGCAAGATAAAATATATTATAAGTATATATTTTGTTTATGAGGTGGAATTAGGTGTAGTACCCCTTGATGTGTGTGGTGCAGTGTTTGGGAACTGCTATTTTATATAAGGGATGTGATATTCATGAGGATATAAATACAATACCACCTAATTAAGGACGGGAATTATTTCATAATACATGCACACAAAGGTAAATGAAATATCTCTCCGGTAATTGATAAAAAATATAAATGTTGATTAGTTCTAGTAGAAAATTTGTATGTATTTTCCTAAGAGAGAATCATCTAGGGGAAGAATTTCTAAGAGTAAAGGCATCCCTAGAGGGATATAATAAAGGATAGAAATGTTAGCTGGAGGAGTTGTTGTCGAAATAAATATGAGTGTTACAGGAGCCTAAATGATTACCACCTAAGAGGGAAGTAAATCATGAGATACAATTGTTTCATAAATCCCCACTACAAAATATTGAGCTATACAAATAGTTTACTTTGGAAGAAGATTAAGTGAAGACGTTATTTTAGAAACTTCTAGAGTAAGAAGTAATTTGACAAAGCACCCCACCTTGTCGGTCACCTATCATCATAGTTCCCAAAAGGATAGCATTTGTAAAATTTCTATCGACGATATATATTTGAACAATAACGCCCTCAAGAATTAGTATCCTCTTCCTAGGATAGATGATTTTTTAGATCATTTGTACCATGTTGAGTGTTGGAAGATTAGTTGTTGTCATTGACGTCAACCCTAGACATGGGTTTTGCACCACAATATTGATAAAGGTATTTGGACATGAAGGGCAATGCACATGCATATACAACACCCATGAATGGATAGTATACATCATGTTGTTTCTAGTGGTATGTGGCACGTCACATGGATCCTCATGGTTGAGGATAAATGAATTTTTGAGGATGACAAAGTGAATTGAAGAAGGAAGTACATGTAGGCCATGAAGATAATTAAAGAAAAGAATTACAAAATAAGAAACTGTCAGGTCGGCCCTAATGTTAAAATGAAGTGACATAAATGGTATAAATAAACATCATTATACATTCATTTTGATACAAGTTGAATTTCAGAGGAACTAAGAAGTAAAGAGGGCCGGATTTCAAGGGAGGATGAAGTCTTTTGGTGATGTGTTCTAAGGTATGTTATTTCCAGGTCATCTTACCATTTTTTCTATAACTTATTTTTTAGAACGATTCAGATGGTGAATCGCTATGGTATTGAGGAGACATATCAAGGTACCTATAGTAGAAATTTCAGCTCTTGATTCGCTATAATTATGGAGATACACTCTGTGGAAGATAGGGTTTGTGACCAGTCCTGAAGCTAGTCAATAAATAGGTGTTTCGAGTAAAACAGTCATAACTTCTTCACAGAGAATCCAAATGACATGGGACAAATTTCATTGGAAATAGTACAGACTTTAGTTTCTTGTGTGTGAGTTTCAGAATCAGATGTTAAATATTGAGCACAGGGAATTCTGTACAAATTTGGTCTCCTAAATAGACCATAATTGAATAAAGTCTACCATTCTTTCTATAACTTCTTTTTGGGGAGGATTCAAGGAGTGAAACTTGGAGGATTTTCAGAGAATATATTGAGTAATATTATCTACAGGATCAAAGTACTCCAAGAATTGAAGAATTGAAGAAATTGAAGAAGTCTCAGGAAGCATTATCAGGTTCTATGTGATGATTGGTTGATGGTGATGATTTAATGTAAAGTTTTATTATCTCTCATATATTCTTGGGTGGAAGGTTGAAGAAGTCTCGTGAAGCATTATCGTTCTATGATTGGTTGATGTGGATGATTTAATGTAAAGTTTTATCTCTCATATATTATTGCTGAAGGAAGGGGAGTTCGATGGAGAGTTTTGTTGGACAATAATTCAACCACACTTAGAGGTGGAATGAGTGGGCCTTTTCCCAAAACTTCCTCTGCACAAAAAAATCCTCATCAATTAACATCTACCCATTTATTCATTACCCATTGTCATTTATAACCGCTTAGATGTGAGTACATATCAGAAATATATATCAGCAATATATCATGCAATTCACCACAATGAAAACAAAGAACATAAGATGTATGTACAATTTTCTTTACTAATGTAACTACAATCCTTGGGGTTTTATCGGCAACAACCCAATAAAGTGTAACTCTACAAGAGCATCAAATTTATAATGAAAGACTCAACTTAAACAACTCAACACCAACTAAGATGCTGAGGTATAATGATCCTCAATGATATCAACTGCATCATAAACAATATACCAACCATGCACCAACCTCGCGCTAAACAACCAGAATCAACTCCGCACTCCATAAACAAGTGCATCCAACCATGTACCAAGTATATACAAATCATGTAGTCAACTACTCATCAACAATGACTCATCAATATGTACCAAATATCATCATCGTAACTATACACCTCAAGCAAAGTAAGCAACTCATCAACTTCTATTCCAACCATGCCTAGTTTTGGATTAATAACAACCTCCTAACTTTAGCCAATAATCATAACTTTGTACCTATAATCAATAGCATTTGAAATTGATACAATAATGTTCTTCAATTTTTTTTATAATTCCCCAAGTAACTAATGGAACCTCCAAAAGGAGTTATAGAAAATGACATTTACCTTTTGAATTCTGGCTTATTCTAGAGAGAGACTCCTAGAAGTGCCCTGCACAAAATTTTTGATGAATAGATTTGAAACTGTTACAAAGCATAATACATATCGTAATATAACAATCCAACACAATTTGTCTCACTGACCTTAGATCTGTTCCTGAAGAATTGATGTGTTTCATCTGAATCACTTGATTTTGACTAGTTTCGTGATCTAAAGCCACAAACCCTATTTTCATATAGTGTAACTCCCAAAATACAAAGACCAATAAGCTGAAATCTCTTTTAACCACAGATACCTTGATATGTTTTATCACTTTCTATAGTAATTTTAGGATCTGACTCATTATATAAACAATTTATAGCGAAAATGTAGATGACTCAGAGATAACATACCTTAGAAAGCAATTCATCAAAAGAGAATTTTATCCTTCCTTTGCATTTCAACCTATTTTTTATTTGCCCTAGAATTTCCTTGGCTTAATATCCCTTGGTTACCCTACCACCTATATATTTTCAATATCCTCAAGTGTTCCACACCAAAAATTCTCAAGAAGCCTCCATCAATACTCCAAAATATATTCCAAACAAGAATCTCTCCATTGATCCACAAAACGCATGATCTACAAGAGACCACATATTATTTATACTTTCATCCTTAGGTCACTCTTTAACCCATTTTAGGTCACTTAACCCATTTCCGTTACTTAACCTATTTTCCTTATTTTTGCCAATCTTACCTACAAATAGAAAGTCTCCAATACTTTAACATTTAAATATTCCTTCATTTTATTACCCACTTTGCCACTTCTTGATTTTATCACCTCTATTTTGATTATTTAAATAATCCACCTTGAATTTGCCACTTTTAATTTATCATTTAAATACTATTAACCCATTTCTAGGCTGGTCACTTAACCTATTCATTTTAGGGCGGTTGTCCACTTCCATCATTCTTCTTGATTTTGTCACCTTACTTTATCATTTCTTGATTTTCACTCTTGATTATTTAAATAATCCACCTTTGAATAAATAATATTAACACATTTCTAGGTCACTTGACCTATTTTCTCATTTTAGGGTTAACCACTTTCCATAACATTCCTTCTTGATTTTGTCAAATTATTTTATCATTTCTCTTTTAGGTCACTTTGACTTCTTTGACTTTGGGGTCAAGCCTCATGTGAGGGTCTCCATCTCAGAATACCATAACCCCCAAACCAGGAGGAGTTATGTGAAATTCCACATACCACCGTGTAATGGTGCATGATGGGCACTATCCATCTAGGATAGTTTCACCAACAAATTTTTTGATCTTCATCTCATTATTCTCATACGCTAATGGGTCCTCCAACCTTTCTAGGATAACTCAATCCTCAGAAAGCCATTCCTGAGGGTTTTCACCATAAGGGGACCACTTTGAGTTCAACATTCATTGTACACCCTATCAATCATGATAAGACAATAATGAGAGCATGGATTCCAACCATCTCTTCTAGATAACTCAATCCGCGAAAAGCTGCCCTCCGAGGGATTTCTTACCCACAGGACCACTTTGGAGTTCATCCATTTGTGCACCTTATTAATCATGATAAGACAATAATGAGTCATGTATACATTTTTCCAACAATGCATCAATCATATACCAATGGAACCACATCGATCCATTTTCATCATGTATCAATGAAAACTCATTGATACATCTTCATCTATGTATCATCAAGGATGTTTATACTATACTATATAGATCATCAATCAATCAATCCTTTTACATCAATCATCAATCAATCAATGTTTTGACATCAATCAATCAAAACCATTGGCATCAAAGACAACATGATCCAACAAGTTCAACTCTCTTGACATTGAGGATTGTATCTTCCTCTGAGGATTCATCCCTTTACATTTGAAGTTGTAGCTACCGCAGTCATTACTCCCTTGAACAATAACCATTGATTATTTCCCATACATTGTGCATGGTGTATTGTAGGTGTATTGGTGTTACTCTTTTACTATTGTTCATTTTCATTGGATATAGTTGAATGGTTTAAGCATAAGTTTAAAAGGTTTTAAATTACCTTGATATTGATTCACCCTCTTAGTATCAACAATTGCATTAGAGCTGGTTACCTTTCCTGCATACAACCAATCTGGAAGGAAGATCCTAAGAAGAAATGAAGATAAATTCCAAATGGGATTCCGTTCATTTGATGGAAGCACCTTTGAATAACGGAGTAATAGGAATGGAAACTTCACTTGAGCACCCATATGTTTATTCCTTAGCTGTTCTCCAAGATACAATGCTTTGAAGAAACCAAAGACTCGAAGGAAGCAAAAGGAAACAAATAACTCTTCATAATAGATACCATCCCGATGGAATTGACAACCAAGAAATCCAAGGTGGATCGGGTGATCATCAAGAGAGTTTGGACAAGCTACAAGACCTTTATGTAAGGGAAGATGCAGAAGAAGAAGAATAAGAAGAAGAAAGAAAATTACAACATCTCATATTTCAAAGAAGAAAATAGAGCGAAGGTCATTTCTAATCTGTGAAGGAGGTCACAAGTTGACTTGAATGTCCTCATCCAAGGATTGAATAAAATGGGATATCGGAAGAAGAAAATCATGAAGAAAATAATTATTCAATGGAGAATCTTAAAAATTGAAGCTTACGTTGAGATTGAAAATAGCAAGCTCAAAGACAAACAAAACTAAGAAGTGAATTGGTTGTTGTGAAAAGATGTACGCAATCTTGAAGAAACAATTAGAAGACTTTGAGAACTAAGAGAATAAAACCATTTCCCTTGAAAACTCTACTCAAAGCAGAAGAAAGAAGAATAGAGAAGTAAGGAATGCTCTAAATGAAGAAGAAGAAGAAGATTGTGAGAACCGGAATGCAAGAAGTTGTCTCATTGAGGGGATAGAGCTAAGAAAACTCCCCCAAGTGCCAAAATAATTTAACACATATTGGATGCATGGGCAAAACTTCATACAAAGAAGATGCAAATGTATCAACAAGAAGGTTGAATAAAGAGCTACACAAAAAGTTGATGAGAAGTAGACCATGATACCAGAAAGAAGGGGAATGATTACAAAGCAGATGAATATCCAAGAAGACTCCTACCTTCAGGAATCAGCAAAGATCTTCAACTAGTATGAAGGAAACTATAGAAGAATAGATCATGAACCCAGATGGACTACATCACAAATAATCCCACTCATCTAAGGTATCAAAAATTTCTTTCTTGGTCATTGTTATAATTTGCAAATTTTTGGATACAAGTACCACCAGAATTAATGGCGAACACATACGCAAGAAACATAAATGGTGTAAAATAAAATATATGAAAAATAATCATGGACGGTTAATAGTTATAATTCATTTTCCCCATTTATGGACAAAAATATTGCATGCTACAAAATGTAATTATCTTGGTCACAAACACTTAGGATTGCAAATATATGAATGAAGATGTCCCTATGCCAACCACAAAGATAGAGGAAGGAAAGAGATTCTAAAACATTGAAGATTGCTTGAATAGCATTGAATAAGAAGAATGTAAAAGAAGAAATTGACAATCGGTACATAGAGTTGACGTTCTTCACACATGACCGTGGATCGACAAATTCAATAGTTTGAAGAGAAAGGGTGGCAACGTTGCATTTGAAACGACTCATATCCCAAAATACTTGGAGAAGGTGTAGAGCTTGGAAGAAAAATGTAAAAGCAAAGAATGTCTTCATTGGTTGAAGACCTTCGAACTATAATCTACCAAGAGCTAGTAAAATGTGCGACTGGCGATACACCTTTGCTGCCTGATTCCAAAAATGTAAAAAATCGTGAGAAAATAACTCGAAGATTGGTTGCAACTACAAGAAGATCCAACAAATACATATCCTTTAGACATGAAGAAGAGATAAAATATAGAAGCCACACAAAAGGATTCTATTGAAGAAAATGTCCCAAAGACCAAAAAAAAAGCAACGAAGTATTATTGAGAGCCATATGTTCATGGGGAGTATCCCCAAAGAAGAGAGTTAAGATTTTCCATTAAAACCTGGAGCAGCCCTAACCTTCCTATCACTGATACCGGCAAGTGATCCAACGGATTCAAGACCGCCGGCATGAAAATGCTCAAAATGAAAGCGCCTAAACTGACGTAAAACCAAACACCATTGGCCCTCATCTTTGTCTCTCCTCATCTCGCAGAAGCACTTTATGTCGGGAACGAGTCCGATGAAGAAGATATCGATTACATCCACGAGCCAAAATGTGCAAAATTTTGGGATTACCGACTACACCGGCCCGAACTGCATGGACACGCGCAACGCTTCAGGATACGTGACATGTGGTATCGTCCGGCATAAGTAGGGACACATGGTAGGACCAGCGGGATGACATGCGGTGCTATCCGGTGATGCTGACACGCAGATTGCATAAGACATCGCGCATGGCTCCAGAGCGCACACCGTCATCGACGGCATTTTGGCACACACTTGACCAATCCGATGGAAACGCGGTCACCACCGGAAGGGTGACACGCATAACGCATGACACGAGATGATGGCAAAGTATCGGATCACGCATCGGCTCACATGTGGCGAAATGGACACGCAAGTGTATGGACGTGCATGACCAATGATGGACACCGTATTATTCGATTGGTTGATCGGACAACCATTAGTCGACACGCGGTATCATGTATGCTAGGTTAAGATGCAGGCGCCGTAATTCAATCACGCTTCCGTGGCACCTGGTTTACTAACAGGGCTATAAAATAGTCAGTCTGACTAACACCGGACCCTCTCCCACCACAACACTCCTTACCGAAGTTTCGCGGATCAATCAACGCTACCACGGTTGGTGCTTGTTGAAAACGCAGTAATTGTTATTTAAATTTATATCGCTTTCCTATGGTTAATGTCGGGCTTATCTCCATTCTTTGTGCTGATATGACCACAAGCGCGAGTTATGGCGGCGATTTTACATTTGACTGCTATATAATTAAATGTAACCATATTATATAAATTCATATGTTAGTTCTTGGTTTAAATGGTTCAACCTACATGTAACATGGGTGGTTTTAACGATTAGGCTTGAATCGCTTTTAAACCATTGCCATATAAATCCGGGTGAGTTAAAGGCGGGTAGCAGCGCTTAGGGCCATATGGTCTCCCATATGACCCCTAAGAAGGTGTATACCGAACTTTGGGGCTTCAAGCCTAATTTTAACCATATTATGTAGCCGTAAGTGGTTATTAAACCAATTTTGGCTTTTTAATGTAATTTAACTCCTCTTTAATGTAATTGGGAGTTATTGGGATTTTTTTAGAGCTCTGATTCTTGGAGGAAGTTTGGGATGAGAAACCAACTTCCCACTATTTAACCAAGGCTGTTGAGGCTTAATTTAGTAAGTTTGGAAGATTTTGACGGTTTTAAGAGCGATACCGAGGTAAAGCCGTGTCTAAGCGCTTTGAGGGAAAGCCGTATGAGGGTAGTATGTCACGGACGATTTCTCTCGAGAGCTCACATCCGCTTCAAAAGGTGTTGCGCAGATTCTAGAGATCACAATATGACCCGACGACTGGCCTGGTAGCTTTATTCAAGATTGTAAAGATGTACTAGCAGATTTCAAAAGAAATGCAAGCCCTCCTCACGTAGAGGGCCTGGAGATGTAGGCAAAGTTGTATCGAACTCCGTTATCAACCTCGTGTCTATGGTTTGTCAAGTTTCCATTGTATTTCAGATTTGAAAATATTTTTATGGCTATATAATTAATTTACTTTTCTCGCCCTTTCGTTAAGTTTCCAATACTTAATAATTAATGATGCAATTAAAAACTCAACCATAAGTCATTTCAAAATCTCGGGATTTGATCGGCGGTATCGAAAGCTAGTTGACGCTTGATTTGAGTTTTGCATGTTAGTTATAAGACCACGGCCCCAAGGAGGAAAACAGCATCTGTTGCAGAGGACTTTCAAAACCGATAAGGAGTTCCGAGATTCCGTGTTTTCCATTTAGATGGTGAAGGTGTTGTAAGCGAAGACTTTGAACGAAAGAGCACGGGTTCAAGGAAAGACGCAAAGAATGTCGAAGGAAAAGAAGCATTGAAGGAAGTGCCTTCTACATCCTGCTTCGCATAAATATATCCGAGGGTATGCAAAGTGAAGGTTTCAACAAATTTTCCTCATTCTCACCAAGTTGGTTTTGGTGACCTGAAAACAATAATAAAGGTGTAGGTTTGAGAATATTAACTAAGATGTGGGTTGGGTGAAAAGGAAAGGGCCTTTGACGCCGAGGTAAAGCATACTGTAAATCCTACTGAGGTTGAGGAAAGGCCTGGATACTTAGTATTGGGATATGAAAGAGGGGACATTGGAGAGTCTTCCAATATGGGTTCCAAATCTCGGAAGGCGATGCTTCCAAATGGCCAACTTAAGACATTACAGGAATACTCTACAAAGGGAAATGGTGCATCACTTCAAGGTTGTGGTAGTAAATGCAAGTCATCTCCAAAGAAAAAATGATCAATTACACGAAGGTATAATGGTCATGTTTTCATTAATTCTCCTTTTGATTATACCAAGCCTAATCAAGTAAACCGTAACTTGTGGAAACTATATCCATGTACCTCATCATTCCGTTTCAGGTTGCCAAGGTTGGAAGAGACAAATTTTGTATAGGAAACCTATGTCGCCCAGGAAGGAAACACGACATCGAAAGGCTTAAGTCCGCCAAACGAAAAGAAGGAGGAGGGTTAAGGTGTCCGATGCCGAAAAACCTTCGCTTGTAACGCTTTGCAGCAGAGTACATCAAGATAAGAATACAGTTTAACTGCAGCTTCATTCAAATAAGGCAAGGATTTTGCATGCACCCCACGGTTGAGTGAAGCGATTTCACTACCGGGCAAGAAGAACACCGCGGAAGGAAAGAAAGCAAATACTTTATTCCCGCCAGGCGGATGTCTCAACTTACCAGGTTTTATTTCCCCTAATGTAATCATCTTCGTGATACAAAGAGTAACCGGTGGTCATCCGGAGCTTTATCGAGTATCGAACCTTTGGGGACAAAAAGGTCTTATTTTTGGGAGGTGTTATCCGAAATCGGATTTAGAAGCTTGTCAGGGCACGAAAAATGCTCAAAAATGAAAGTACTGGAATCCAACAAAACCAGCACCATTGTAACCGGCTCCCTCACTTCCGATTCCGCGGTATAATCTTTACACAAACGTATATCCAGATGAAGAAGATATCGATTCCGTCTACGCCAAACAATTTTGGATGTCGGGATCAGACTCCGTCCGCATTACCTCGATATTGTGGAAACGGTATATTATCTGCGACAAGTGAGACATGTGGCGGTATGTCCATACAAGTGACATGTGATATGACCAGGGATGACACGCAGGTCCGTATCGACACGGCGTTTCAGATGTGAGACGGTATGGGCTCCAGAGCGCGGACACGGTCGCGCTTTCGATTTGGTGCATTTTGGTGCGACTTGACCTATCTTGAGTGGAAAACATGTGGCACCACCGAAGGGTGACATGTGGTATTGATGATGCTTCAGATGATACGGGTAGTGCTGGATCACGTGACGACTCCTGACACGCATGCAGAAATGACGGGCGTATGACGCATGATCACCGATGACACGCGCATATTCCCATTGTTGACGGGACAACCATTATCGACACGCGGGTAATGCACGGCTGGATGTATACGCCATTACACCAACGTCCACAGCTGCCAATGCGCACCTGGTCAGCCAATGATAGCCATGTAAAATATAGGCCCGGAGGGATTCAACACTGCATTCCCACCGCAACGTTTAACGGAAGTTCCGACCACCGTACACGCAGGTTTGGCGCTTGTTGCGTAAATCCGGAGTAATTACATATTTAAATTTCACGCCGGTGTTATGGAAGCAATCTGGTCGGGCTTGTTTAACCCCCGGTTCTTTGTGCTGATATGACCACACAAGCTGGAGTTATGGCTACGACTGGCGATTTGACCTCTGTTACATAAACGTAAACTTATGGCCATATACAGCGTGGGTAAATTATATGTTAGCCCGTGGTTAAAATGGTTCAACGATTATGCGCCATGGGTGGTTTAACGATTAGGCCAATGGTTTTAAAACCCATCGTCATATAACCAAGAGTTAGTTTACGTAGGGCTGGCCATTCAGGAGGGTTAGCTTAGGCCATGCCGGTTCATATGACCTCAAAGAAGGCGCGCCGCTACCAACTCAGCTTCAAGGCTCAATTTTAACCATTATATAGCTGTAAGTGGTTATTAAAACCAATTCTGGTTATTTCTGAATGTAATTTAACCCTCTATAATAGTTATTGGGCCTTTTGTGAGCCCAAGCCTTTGGGATGGCTGGTATTTCGAGGTTCAACTTTCCAATTATTTAACCAAGGCCATCTTGAGGCCATTTGGGGTGTTTGGATAGCTTTTGGACGGTTTTGAGAGCAGAGATGTCGAGGCAAAGCCGTCTGCCTGATGGTCATGGAGGAGGAGATATCGCTCTGACGATTCGGTGAGCCCGACATCCGCTTCAGCGCCGAGCGTGATCCTAGAGATCCGGGCTTAACAGACCAGATCAGTATAGGTAGCTTTATCCAACATTGTAAAAGATGTACCAATAGTCATTAAATAGCAAAGCCCCGCCGCAGAAAAGGCTCCTAGACTTAGGCAAAGTTGCAATTTTAACTCCATTATCAACCTGCATTATGGTCGTTGTTTTCCATTGTATTCTGATTTGAAAATATGTTTGCTTAATGTGATAATTCAATTTACTTTCTCGCCTTCGTTAAGAAAGTTCTAAATTTGGTCAATTAATGTACGTAATAAAACTCAACCACATAAGTCATTTTGGGAAAAACTCCGACGGATCAAAGGGGAGATAAATTGGGGATCGACGATAGATACGCTAACATCAATGACGGGGACATTGTTGGAATATTGGTTGTTGGTCATTGATGTCAACCCCTAGTCAGCGGCCTTTAATCAAGATTGATAAAGGCATTTGGACATGCCGAAAAATGCATACGTATAGCAATGACCCATGAATGGATAGTACATCATGTTGCTCGGGTATCGGCATCGCCACGGATCCCTGCTAATATAGAAATAAATTTTAAGATGACAAAGGAATCAAATAATAAAGTTGCTGCAGGTCCTCAATTAAAGAAAGAATTACAAAATAAGAAAGTGTCAGTCGGACCTAACGTTGTCGAAGGACATAAATGGTATAAATAAACATCATTATACATCTACCTTTGATACAAAGCTGAATTTTAGAGGAAATAAGAAGAAGGTCGGATTTCAAGGGAGGATGAAGTCTTCGGTGATGTATCTCCAAGTGCATGCTATTTTCAAGTCATCTTACCATTTTGCTATAACGTTTCTTCTAGAACGATTTTAGATGGTGAAATCTCTCATGGCATTGTGAAGACATACTGCACCTCTGGTAAAAAACCTCATCCTTTGATTCGCTATAATTATGGAGATACACTCATGGAAGATAGGGTTTCAGGACCTCAACTCGCTTAGTCAATAAACAAAGTGTTCCGGGTAAAATAGTCATAACTATTCATCAAGAATCAAAATGACATGGGACAAATTTAATTAGAAACAATAACGGACTCTTTATTTCTTGTGTGTGAGTTTTAGAAACTGATGTTAAATATTGATGCTAGAATCGTAGACAAGTTCGTCCCCTAACGTAATCATAATTGAACAAAGTCTACCATTATTTCTATAACTCTTTTAGAGGATCTGAGTGAAACTTGAGGAGCTCTGTGAATACACGAGCACATGCATACAAGCACAGGATCAAAGCACTGGAATTCAAAGGAATGTCCCAAGTAGCTTACTATCAAGTCCTATGTGATGATTGGTTGATGGTAGACAGATTTAGTCGTGTGTTTTCATTGATCTCTATATCTCCAGTTGATGGTGATGATTTAATGTAAAGCTTTATTATCTCTCATATATTCTTGGGTGAAAGGAAGGGGAAAGGATGGAGAGTTCAACTCTCTCTTTATATTGGAGGATTGTATCTTCCTCTTGGAGGTTTATCTCTCCCTTTACATTTGGAAGTTTTAGCTACCTTTGGAAGTCATTACTTCCCTTGAACAATAACTATTGATTATTTCTGATATATTGTGCATGGTGTATTGTGGTGTATCGGTGTAACTATTATACCATTGTTCATTGCTCATTGGATATAGTTGAATGGTTTACGTATAAGTTGAAAAATGTTTTAAATTGTACTTGATACTGATTCAGCCCCCTCTAAGTATCAACACTGAGTACTTCAATAGGTTGGGTATCAAATTAGGATACCACTAGGTAAACATTAAAGAATAAGACACCTAGCATATCACCTTCAAGACAAGGAAAGTTTTTTATGAATGGATGGTAATGTCTTTTGGTTTATATAATGCACCAACTACATTTATGTGATTGAAGAATGATATATTGCATCCCTATTCATATTCATTTGTAATAGTGTATTTGGATGACATATTTATTTATAAATATACCTAGGAACAACACAGCTCACGTCTCATGCAGGTATTAGAGGCTTTAAAAAAGAATCATCTACTAACTAACCTTAAGAAATGTGATTTTTCTCAGTAGTGATTGGTGTATTTTGGGTAGTAAATGATTGGTGGAGAGGAACTCAAGATAGATCTTTTGAAGATGGAGGCCATCCTCAAGTGGTTATTTCCTACTATTTTCATTAATGGTATGATATGTTTTTGGCAGTGTAGTACCTACAAAAGTTCATAGAATCCATTTTAGTCATAGTTGCACCACTCCATGCCAAAATAACTAGTGGTAAGAGTTTCTAGTGGGGAAAGAATAAGTGGAAATATTTTGATGAGATGAAATGGAATATGATTCATAACTATTTATTTCATTGCTTCAATTGAAAAATACTTTCAAAGTGGAGATGGATGCAAGTGGTTATGCTATGGGAGCGGTCTTGATACAAGGAGGTAAGCCATTACACTATCATTATGAAATGTTTCATGGAGGAATCCTGAACTACCCTGCATATGATAAGGAACTCTATTCCTTGGTTCAAGATATTAATAAGTGTAAGCACCATATAAATGGGACAGAAAACCATTATCCATACCCATCACCATCCAGTATATTATTTGTAGGCCCAAAGTAAGCTTCAAAAAACCATACACTACAAGTGGATGAGGATTTTGTAGTAGTTTCATCTAGTCATAAAATATAATAAGGGAAAAAATAATAAGTTAATATACATTCTTTAAAGGACACTCACATCCAATATTGTATCTTTCAAAACTCCTATGCACAGGGAACCTTTTACCCATGGTGATTACAAAGATGCATACATGGTAGATGAGGATTGTTAATGTTCAGTAAATTGTTGGGCTAAAAAAACAATCTACAAAGGTAACCTACAAACCAACTTTAAGACTGGAAACTAGCATTTCCAATCCAGAGAGGGATCTCATTGAGACTTGATCTCTGATAGACAAGTTTCTTTTCTTGATGGCTAGATTTTAAGCTTCAAGGTAGATTTTTAACAGGCCTGCTGACAAAAGATAGTGTTTCTATGGATATGGAGTCAACCCTTGAAAACAAAGAAACAATGCTTGGTAGGTAGAAATCCTCAGAGGAACAAAGGATAAACAACGTGACAAAATTTAGTAATTAATTTGATTATGTAGGGAGAAAGAATAAAATAAGCATACAACAAAATCGGAGCACTGTAGTGGATGAATTATGATCTTAGTTGGGAAGATACAAAAAATTAAATTGGTTCAGTCTAGAGCACCACTTAGATGAATTCTGGACTTTAAAATTTACCAATTTAAACAGAAGAGAACTGAAAATGAATATGACTACATAAGAAATACATATAAGGAGAGGTACAAACTTCAGAGAATCACCATTAGAATATTTTTCTTAAGGAACTCGAGATGTTTGCATTTGTATTTCTTTAGATTCAGGAAATTACACAGAGGATCAAAATATCTATACTTTTTCCTGCGTGCCCCTTTTTTACATAAAAATAGTCCCTATATATAGAAAGTAAATCTACACTAAGATGCCAGGAATCAAACTACTATATCCTAGAGTTGCGGATCAAACTACAATCATAAATTATTTAGGCAAATCACAACCATATTGTTGTGATGAAACATTATGTGTATTGTTGGACAACATTTTCACCACTACGCAATAGATTCTAGCTTCTGATGTGCAACTGCTAGTTGTGAAATCTACGCAGTGATTTTGCACGACAGATCTTCATGCAGAGGTTGTGCGCATGAATCTAGTTGGCTACAGAGAATGGGATCATCCAATTTGTATGCATCTTCTTTGTTCAAATTCACCTGCAGTTATAAGGCCCTATTTGTCCTTCTCAATGACAAGATTTTTCTTTTCAAATTCTTCATCTGTCTCAACAAATCCCCATATATTTTCAAATATAATTGAGCACCGGAGAGAGCTGTGCATGCATTATCAATAGCTGGTCTACATTCCTTGAAATGTTCTATGATTCTTTCCTATACCATCCTCTTTTCCTCCCTAAGCTAAATGATTACATCTTGGGCTTCTGTGATATTCTTTTAAGCCAATTTATATTATTTTCCCTTGTTTTTGGTGAGGTAGGAGATAACTAACCTGCTTGACTTTGTGATGTTGGTGTTTCAATCATTTTTTATGTCGGTTGCCTTCTCAGTTCTCTGTTTTCTTGATAAAATTGGGATATGATGTGTTAATCTTGCTTTAGTTTCTATTTCACTTCCTGAGTATTTTCATTTTCCTCACCTAAATCCTCCCGCTTCTCATCAATTCTCTGGTTTTCACATTCAACAAGCTCTAGATTAACTGTGGGTATGGGAAATCTCCTGGAAAAGGACCTAGTGTGTGGTTTACTGGGAGCTTGAATATCCTCATTTTTATCAGTACATCTTGACCTGATTCTCTTGTGGGATATTGAATGACTGAATGATGAGTCTTCCATTTCTTTCCCTTTTCTTCTTTCAGTAACATCTCCCCGTCTCTCCCGTGAACTGTGAAGTGCTTATTTCTCAGCAGATAGAGGAATGTCTCCTTTAGGTTCTCTGGGAATTTTAGCCGAAATAAAAAAAAAAATCCAGTCATTGTTCAAATTTATCAACTCTTCAACCACCAACACATTAATTAATGACAAATGGAATACGTTGTTCTTTGGCTGATCAAATTTGGCCTGGACATTGTCTACCATCTTTCCCAAGCTTTAGCACAGGAAGAAATGTAAGTTTAAGATATTTTTCCATGTGAAATGCATCAATAACCTGATGTGGTATGGATGCACCTTGTCGAATCTTCCTTCACAGGTGAAGTGTTTCTTGATTATCATCAAAAGTTTCTCAAAAGGTTCCAGGAGATACTCTCTTGGAATGTCAGCTCCAATTTTCCAATTTTGATATTTAGGCTTGATGAAATCCATATAACATGAAATGTTTAAAGGAATACCTTTAAACCATTTTTATCCCTATAGAGGGATCTCCGTCGCAACTGACTTAGTTTCCTCTGTCACTTGGAAAGTGATTCCCACAATTGTCACACTGACACCAATAAAATTGAGGGTGAACTTCTCAACTATTTTTGCACTATAGTCTTGAATCCTTTCACAGAAACAAATAAATTCAGGTTGTTAAAAATATGCTTGATCATCAAGTCTTCATTTATTAACTTTAAGTCCTAAGGTTCAAGCCTCACGGCCCTACCACTTCTTGAATTCTTTATTTTTCTTTGGGAAGTTGCCATGGTAATGGTATATATTAATTTCAAGAGTGCAACAATAAATTGTAATACCCTCTCTACGCAGCGAATAAGAATGATAAACTTTGTAGAAACTACAAGAAAAGGTAGCAACAAGATTCTTTGCACGACAAACAAATTAGTAACATAAAATTTGATGTAATGAGAAATTCGGCGTAGAAGTAAAGTGCGATGGAAAAATTTGGCGCAGTGGAAAAATCGACGCGACAAGAAAGTGTGATGGAAAAATTTGGCGTAGTGGAAAACTTGTCATGGCAGGAAAGTGTGATGAAAAATTTTGCTAGATTGGGAAAACTTGGCGTGTAGCAAAAATATCAGCGCAACAGTAGGTAGTTGAGAAAAAGGAAGGATGACTTTGAGAAGAAACAACTCGTTCCAAAAAATCTAGTTTACAACGAGCTCCAAGAAGAATTTTAAGAAATGGATTAAAGAAATGGAGGAGACAAAGCAAAATCAAAATAGCATACTTACAGAACGACTAACAACAAATAGTTTTTACACAACGAAGGGATCCAGAGTTTGCTGAAAAACTATGGAGGATGCACAAATTATGAAAGTGATGGAGAAGCATGAAGGGTGACCAATATTTATGCTTGAATGGATAAGGAATGAAATCATGGAAGAGGACGGTAAATCCATGGCGACGAGAAGTTCGAAAGTAGGTTGAATATTTGTGCAGCAAACTCGTGCAACGAGTACACTTTTGAAGTGTGTAAAGTACAAATGATAGGAGTGCCATGATTGTTCACGTTTCTGACTTCATGATTAGGTAATTATGCTCATAATATATTTTGACGTGACCTTTATCCTAACCACTTGACTTGACTTTGGTACCTAAATTCCCCTATTTTGACATGACTCAAAATTTAAGAAGATAAACCCATACAATTCAAACATGACTATACACCCTTTTTCCTGACTTTTATCCAAATTCCTTGATTTTTCAAACCATCCCTTAGTTTTGTGACTAACCTCATAAACTTTGATGCACCAATTGTGACTTATCCAAGAAAACTTTGTTTTTTTTTCAAAAAACTAAGTCATGGCTCTAAAAAAATTGGACAAACCTGTGACTCTAACTATAAAAAAAATGGTTCTAACACCCACCACTTTGTTTTTTAGTAATTTATCTTGGTGCACTAGATTTAATGGAACTAGAGTGAACATATATGGACACACCGGAAGCGGTGCACATTGTGTATTTAACATAGTGCACACTGCTTCGGGGTGAGATGAACTGTTCAGGAGCACCGCGTGAAAACAAATTTGAAAAAAATGTGAAATTTCAATCTTAATTATAATTTTTATTGGATGAAAATTAAAATAGGAAGGTATTAAATATTTTTTCTAGTCACTTATGTCCCAAAAAGGCATGGTTTCACTTTTAAGAGGAAATGAAAATGCGTGGTAATTTCAAAAATTTGAAAATGTGTGGGATCCACCAATGGAGCTATCCTAGTCAGTGTAGAGCATTGAAAACATGGTGTCTTAGGAAGAAAGGTGAGCATTGGTTATTTCTTGAGAGTTTGGAAGCATGAGATGCATTGTAATAATGAAAATTGGTTTGGTATTTTTTTTTATTTACCCTATAGCAATGCACCTTTTGACATAAATATGCACTAGCGGTACTATTCAGTAGTACTAGTGTGATTTATTCGATGCATGTAATTTTATTATAAAGTATGGTGGTGCTTCTGAGACATGGATGTGTTAGTGTTGTATTTTTCATGAACGTCCCCATGTGTACTATTCAATTGCATCGGTGGGATTTATTCGGTGCATGTAATTTTATTATAAGGCATGGCGATGCTACTATAACATCGATGCACCAGTTATGTATTGTTCATAATATGACTTGTGTGTATATACCTTAAATCTGCGGTGAGTAAAAAAATCTGCAAAAACTTGTAGTCGCTTATATCCGCTATGAATAGTGACAACGTGTTTGAACATTTAAGTAATGGTACAATTTATTTCAGGTGTGAAAAATGGCATTTGTACCATAAAGGTTCACTGGAAAAAAAAACCTCCACAAAAACCTTCAGTCACCCTCCTCCTCTAACAACCTCCACTATAAATAGCAGAGAGAATAATTTTTTAGGGAGGTTCTATAAAAACCTCCACAAAAAGTTGTTCTTCTTGTAGTGAGCTTATTCAATGTCAAGAATCAGAGCTTGAAATTTCATATTCTAGGTAAAGTCATATTCAAATTCTATTCATCGATAAAGGCACCATTTCAGATGTTATCCCTCTAGATATTCTAGGTTGTCAAGGAACCATAGCGGATAATACTCAAAGTGGATCTTAAATCCATTCTTGCACTCAAAGAAAATTATGCAAAATTAAGTAATTTTTCTCTCACTCTTTAAAACTATCGACCCTCAAGCAATTTTCAGCTCAAATAATAAAAAATATCATTTCCAAGAGACATTTTTCCTAGAGTGCTTCAAAAATTTGAGATTTTAAGATGGGTCAAATGGTGAATTGGAAGAAAAATAAGATAAACATATGAGGCAGTAGAAAGAATGAATATCATACCTTATTTAATTGGAATAACACGTTGAGAAAGTAAGAATTCAACTTTTCTAACACATAGAACATATCATTAAAACATGTTGCAAACAATAAACATATTCATATATTTAAATACATGGAGGTACCCTCTGCATATCATTTAAACATATGAAGAAATGGCGAGATAATAGTCATTTGTTAAGGGTAAATCACTTGTATGACATAGCCATATAGCACACAGTTACACTGAACATGTTGTATAACCCTCTACTTTATATTTTGTTAAAGGGGATATGATACAAGAACCCCAATGAGAGGGATGGATTTTGCAAGAACACATGGACAAAAATAAGAATTACAAACTAAAACATAATGAAGGGGATGAATATCATGAAGCTTGTTTCCTTTACTATCTCTCTTTCCTCGAGGGTTGTGATCAAACAACTCTAGTTGTAAGAAAATATTGAATTCCCCAAAGTGTCAATCCTACGAATGATCTCTTCATCATGCTTTATAGACATATTCATTCATGAGAAAACCATTCATTTAGAAAAATATTTTTTCTTGAAAGTGAATACATCTTATGATTTTCTTGATACCGCTTAAGGTTTTCCAACTAATTTTACCTTGTAAAAATACTTTTTACCTCCAAAGTTGACCCATTGAGTTGTTTAGAGGAGTGTTCTCTTTTTCCAATTGAGCTTATGTCTAGATATTCCTATGTGTCTCAATTAATTCCCACTGTTGTATTGAGCATTCTCGACCTTGGAAGGTATGAGAGAAGGGTAGTTGTTTCTTCTCAACTGAAACCACCCAATGAAACATATCATAATTGACGAATTCTTTGAATATTATACCTCAGGCTTCTGTAGAGAGTTGGTCAGCTAATACAAATACACATTAGAGTAGATTATTGAATGTAATTCTACTCTCATATTTTCACTAAGGATACTAGAGAGGGACATTCTCTCCTTCACAAATATAGAAACACACTCTCTAGACGTTTGTAGCTAGGATAGATGATAGCCCTATCCTGAAGGGAGAGGCTAAGTAGGTGGGTCATCATTTGTGACACCTAGAATATGAGTGACTCACCTTTAGAGAGAAATTTACTCACATATTGCTTTCCTTCGATCCTTTGGATTTCTCTTATAAGATCTTGGCACATGTTTATGGAGACACTTGATGGGGCGAAGTGATTCGCTACACTCGATGCAATATTCTGAGATATGAGGATTCTGTGGGTGTGCGTGTATGGGAAATGATTAGTGTCCTATATCAACTTCATGTAACAATATAATGATTGGTGAAAGGATCGAGACACGAGGTCAAATTTATTATTGTATGTCATATTATCCCTAACTAATTTGGTGCATTTCTATTGTATCCCTCATCCATTTGAAATATTCTCTCTCGTAACCTTTTATGGACATGCGACGTCTTATCAATGGATGAGTTATTTTGAAAATTTGAGAGGAGGCACAAAATTTTGAGTGAAATCATCACAGTACCTCATACATGTGGAAACTTTTTATTGACCCATGTCGGCACTTACATGGCTATGGGGTTAGTATATGTGTAGTTGAGTCTTATATGCTAACCCAAGTCCCATATGGGCCCTATTTACACAGATGGCAGTTCGATACTAGCTCTGATGAGTGCCATATTTGCATGTTATGATGTCGTTTATCTTCTAGGTATATTAGGTGGACTGTTGTGTTGGCTCCAAATGGTGCTAAGTGGGTAGACATGTGTGCAATGAGTGGGTAGATAGGGGTTTATACAAAGCCATAATACAACTTTCATGACCCAAGAAGTGTGTTTTACCCCTCCATACTCTTGTTAGGTGAAACCATTAAACTCTTGACGTGTGTCTCTTAAAACCACCTTATACCCCTAATGCTTGTTATCTCTTATGCATGCCCACGATGCGATGTTGATTTCCCACTTCAAATTTGGCTACCTTGCAGACGTTGGATGAACAAGCCGCACACCTTCAATAGTTATTGGTAACTAGACCCTATTCTCATGATATAACCTCAATATGAAAAGGGATTAGGTCTTTCAAAGAACAATTAGCCCTGTTTTACCTCCCAATACACGTCTAGGAACTTAAAAATTAGCCTTGAGCCCTTCAGACATGATTTTTATGCTAATTTATCTAGGGCACTTCAAAATATGCTAGATGTTTTTAGTCAAAGAGATATGTAATCTCACCTTTATATTTTATTTTTCTAGTATTAGTCTTATAATCATAATCATCCTACATATCTGTGACAAGTTCAAATATGGTACTAACACACTCAATGATGAGCCTCTCAATAGAGGGGTTGAGTAAACTTTAACCGTTCACACAATTTTTATATCCTATGAATATGCATTTGGTCATCTAGGGATCTAGTGTTTTCCTCTTATCAGAGGGTATGTGGGCCCATGTGCATGATCCAAATATTCATAAGTGGCTGAATTTTGGTTTACTTCCGCTCCATGCCTCATATGAAGTTCTTTTCTTGACATATTTGTGATTAGATCTATTATAAATTTTATTGGCACAATTAAGTTCCTCAACCCAAATATTGGGTGATAGAGATCTTCCATGCAACATGCAAGTGGAAATCTCCTTGAGAGATTTGTTCTTCCTCTCAGCTACTTCATTCTATTGTAGAGGTGTAAGGTGTTCTGTTTGCAACTGTATACCTGCCTCTGAACAAAGATGAAGGAAATATCAGTTCACATATTCCCTCCCATTGTTTGTGCAAAGGATCTTGATCTTTCTCCCATATTGAGTGTCTTCATGTGCTTTCAAGTCTTTTGATGCTTGAAAACCTTGTACTTCTTCCTAAGAAAATACACCCAAGTGTATCATGATAAATCATCTTTAAATGTAAGAACATACATTGCTTTGTTGATGGACATATGAGGAAAGGGTCTCATCAGATCACTGTGGATGACCTCCAAAGGAGAGGAGGCCCTCCATTCGTTCCCTTTCACAAACTTCTCTAGGGGATATTTCCTAGAACACATCCTTGAAAAAATCATTTGGAAAAATGTTTGTTGGGAAAGTCGGTGAACATTTCCTATTTGGATAGTTGTTGCATGTATTTGAAGTTTAGATGGTTGAATATCACATGTGATAATATACTAGTATCATCACCATGCACCAATATTAAAGCATAATTAGATTTAGAAATCAGCTTATTGAAAGTATACACATGATATTGGTGGCTTACCTCACCAATAAAAACCGTGGAGTTATCACGCATATGAGACATTGTTATGTAATCAGGTGTGAAATCCACCCTTTTTCCTGTACCATAATGTGTTATCTGATAAATTGAGAGTAGATTCATGGAGACTTTTGGACCATGAAATACATTCTCAAAACTTTTGTGTGGGAGTTCTACTCTCCCTTAGCTAATGACCTCAACTGGGGTATCATCTCCCATGAGGATGGCAGGACCCATGCATGTAGAAATAGAATATAAAACATTATTTGTTGCTTCCATATGGTGGGATACCCCTGTTGAGTGCTCAAAACACCCTAAAAGTTTTGTGACCACTTCCTTTTGGGTACCACCTTGTCTTCTACCTTTGATTGTTTTCACCATGGTTTGAGCCTGATAACCTTCTTATCTGATATGTTTCATATCTGAGTTTCTCTTGAGAATATTAAGAACCATATTGAGAAACACCACGACTAATCAAGGAACAAGTGACCCATATTTCTCCTGACTTACTTGAGAAGTTCGGCATTGGTGAAACATTAAGGTAGCGAAAATTATATGGGAAGTTAAAGCAATCGAGTGCCGACATTCATCGACGTCGACCGATAAGAGTATCATTGTTATGCATATAGTCTTCGAAAATATTTCACCGAACGTCGGTCCTTTCATCTTCGACAGATAAATGTAATCATAAGCATCACACAAAAGAGGAGTTCCACCGCCAACCACTGATGCCCGAAACATAACCAATCCCAACATCACCGGTATCGGGAGTTTTATCAAGAACATAACAATGTTGATAATCAATCTAAATAGTAGTCGATCCCCGATCTTTATGAAGGTAATATGTGACGTGACGTTTAACCCCTAGCTGTGTCAAGTACTCTTCATTCAAAGCTTTAGTTAATTCGTAGATCGCACATTAGTTACTAGCTCATGCGCAAATCAAAAGGGAACGATTAAACTCATTGATACAATGCATCTCCATCCACTCCTTCGGCGTCAACTAGTTAAGTCTCAGTGGCAGAAATCCAATAGCGTTATATTTTGAAATCAACATTTATCACCCGTATTCACTAATTGATATGACTGGTAGTATCTCCCAGTTATATTATTTCGAGTCCTTTTTGTGTGATCCCACTCTACGTAGCAAGGAATTTCAAAAAAACAGGAGAGCAAAGCCACCAGTCCAGAGGAAGCATTAGAAGTCCAGTGAGTATTAAACAGTTTTCTTAGCAAGCATTATAGATATGGGTTCGCTTATGGATTTATGTTTCATTTGTATATGTTCTCACCCAATGTTGCTCTGTATATGTGTTTAAAATGCAGTTTTGATTGCAGGGACAATGCCTCCAAAGAATCCATCCACCAGGAAATCACCACAGGTACCAAAGTTGCAAGAATCATAAATAGGAGAAGGCTCCTATGACCTACCAGGACCTTCTTCCTCTTAGGCCCGAAGAGTCAAAGAACTCTTCCCACTCCTTACAGGAATTCTTAATACCCACAGAAATCTCTTCTCGTGTTCTCCCCTTTGTCTTTGTCGGGAAATCGGGTTTCACGTTATCGCGAAACTTGTGGGCACGGTTCTCGTGCTCCCCCAAAACCCCGAACCCCGATGGGTCAAAGGTCAACACTTTTGGTGGTAGTCGGGGATTTCCCTATCGGGAAATCGAAACATGCGATTCCGCAATTCACTTGCACCACAAATCCCCGAACCCCGAACTCCGATGGCACGTGCACTATCTCCCTGCCACATCACCTCTGCTCTTCGTGCTATAGGGAATCGCGTGATCGCGATTTCAAAGGTCGCAACTCCTTTGCATTGAGAAACTCCGAATGCCGAATCCCGATATCTCTGGATCTTGTGCCACCTGTCCGTATTATGATCGACGGCTTCGATTAAATCGGGAAATCGCAAATCACGATTCCAATGAGAATAAACCTCTTGCCTCCACAAAATCCGAAGTCCAAACCCCGATGGCTCTTAGTTCTTCTTGCGCCTAAGGGTTAAGTCCCTCGCCACTTCTCTCAGATCTGACGATCGACGGGACTTCGTGAGTCTTTCCGGGGAATCCTGGCTGTTGATTCTCCTCCTCGAGGATTTCTTCCGCTTCAGAAATTCCTCCGGTTCGAACCTTCTCCTGGTCCTCCTCCACGGAATCAAGATGAAACTGTCCCTCCTGAGCTTGTAAAACTCAGACTCCTTCAGATATTTTTCGTCCACTTCTCGCGCTCGACCCTCAACAACTCTCAAAGTGTTGAGCCTTCCAAACTCCGTGCACTTACGGCCACAGTAGTCTGTACCTCCTTGCAGAACCTCTTCACACCCACGGTGTTGTCCCTCCTGAGATTATATAATCACGCAGGCCCCTAAGGGGATTTTCTCTTATTTCTCCCACAGATGGAGAATAAAAGGCCTCCCAGGCTCTCTGTTCGCTCAAACAACCTCCTCGCTGAGAATTTCTAGGTATTCAGTAACCTAGCAAAATTCCTTCAGCAGATTCTCCTCTTGAGCCCAGAACTCAAAGAGTTCTCTTCACTTCTCCTGTGCCTATCTGTGCACAGTTCCTCAATGCCCTCCTGGCGGAGTACTCGCTCGATGCCCGCTTGGAAGAGCTCCTACAGAATCCTCCATGATTCTGTTGGCAACCGTGTCTTAGATACACATCCTTGCCTCCTGAGGTGTTCAACAACCTCACAGGTCTTCTTCCCGAGTTGATGATTCCAGTCTCTGTGCTCTCAGCACATCTTTGTCTGACTCCTCAGAGTTAAGAAGTACATCCTTTATGCACTGGTGTTCAGAACTCTCAGCGTTCTGTCATACCCTCCTGGTATGAAGCCTCAAAGACCTTCAACCCTGAAATCAAACAAACCCTGCAAATGCACAACTACAACATACATTCACAATATAAAAGGAACACACACATACATCCATATAAGACAGAATAATGCAGGAAAAACTGTTGTTCGTATTAACAATGGCAAATGCCTGTATAATTTTACAAGGTGCTCCTGAGCTCTCTCCGCTCCTCTCTACTCTCTTCTGCTCTACATGCATACTAACTCAAAATGAGATATGAATATCTATTTTACCTGAGGGCCCATTCCTCCAGGTTCACCTACTCTATTAATTTACAATCAATGGCTGTCTAGTCTGCTATCCAGAACTAGATCTCAGCCGATCTACAATAAATTCCTATTTTATCTACAGCCTGCGCAAAGGCACGACTTCTATGGCTCACCAGCCTAAGACATTTAATTTACATTCAATTCAAATTTTTGGATGAGGCTGCGCCTCCCTTCAACCTTTGAATGCATGCACGCTAACGTGGCTGGCTAGCTAGTCGACATGGAGAGATGCTCCTGCATCATACTCCACAGCTGCAAAAATCTTGAGCTCCCGCTCATGAGCTTCCCCTGTAGCTATTGGAATCCTCCTGGGTCCCAAACAAGTCTTTGGAGATGTTCATCCGCTCCGTTCTGCTGCCACTGCTGCTTCCCCTGCGCTGCTGCTGCTTCCTTCTACCTGTTTAGCCTCTCCTTGCTGACAGTATCTACTGACTCTAACATCAGCCTGTTGATCTCCATGATTACCTCATCCAGCTGTTCCAGTGGCTGGTTTTGCTCATGCAGTCTCCTCAACTGCAAAAATTTTTGGCCATTGGGAAGATCGCTATGATCCCCCATGCCTCCTTCATTGTCTATTTCCAACTTCACCTGTTGGATGTGCCCACCTTGCACTCTCACCCTTTCTTCTAGGGCTTCTATCTGAACCCACAGATCAGAAAAGCAAATACTACCCACTTCTTCTTCCTCTGCTTCTGCAACCTTCCTTGTTGCAGTCTTTTCAGCTTCATGGCTGAAAATGCTGAGCCATTCCTCAGAATGCTCATCTTCCTCTTTTTTTCCTGCTTGAGCTTTTACTGTCAACCCCATTGCTACATTGCTCCTCTGTTTAGATACCTGGATGAAATTGCTGAGTTGTTCCTTAGAACAATCATTTTCTTCACCTGCTTGGGCAACTTTCAAAGTCTGCTCCAATTCTTCTTCTTCTTTAACAGTCATCATCAACTGTGATTGTTCCCCTGCTGCATCTGCATCATAAAATTTTGCCTCTTCCTGGGAAGATGGCAGGAATATGTAAATTCCCCCAATCTTCACACGGCTCCTCAAATCTTCTGTGGTCAGCTGCACCTGCTAATCCCCTTGCGAGCTCATCTGCTCGGTCAGCTCCTCTGGCTGAATCTGATTCACTAGTTCATCCTGCAAAGTGAGATGCTTTCGTTGCCTTCCTGGCAGATTTTGAGATCCATCGATCCCACCTGCATCAGAACCCATCGCTGAACTTGACTCTCCTTTAAGTCCATGAGACTTTCAGACAGTCCCAAAATTTCACCTCTGCCCACCTAGCAGTTTAACACGCTTCCATTTCCCTCCTGGCAGTCTTCGATGCTTTCACTACCCTCCTGGCAGTCTTCGAGATCTTCATCTGATCTCCTTTCATTGCCCAGCTGGCAATGCAAAGTTTCCTCATTGTCCTCCTGACAATCCATGAGATCTTCAGCCGATCTCATTTATGTTTCCTTGTCGAATTGGAAATATGAAATTCCCTGATTGTCCTCATGACAGTCTTTGAGACCCTCAACTGATCTCAATCTGTTGCCCTCTTGGGAAACTGGAATTTCTTCTTTTTTTTCCCAATCATCAGTGCTTGAGATCATCACTCGATCCCAATTCATCCCAATCATCATCATCATCATCAAGACCTTTTCCAGTCTCGAGTTCACATACCTCAACCAATTCTTCATTCTGCTGCATCTGCAGTTCAAGCCTCTCTATCTCTGCTCTGATGTCAGCGAGCTCTCTATCCATCTCTGCAAGATTTTCTGCCTTGCTTTTCTTTCTGCGGCCTTCAGTAGCCATCCTGCTGCCTCTATCTGCCTTCGTGGCAGATCTACTGCTGTCACTCCTCATCATGAGTTCAACCAGCTTCATCTTTGCAGTCTTGCAGACTGTCTATGGACTGATGCCTACCTGCAAGCAAGTCCTCACAGAGTCCTCCAGTTCTTTGTCTTCTCCCGCTCCTTTGTCTGCAAAAAATACAAACAGATTTCCCCTCTGATACCACTTAATGTGTATCAAGGTGCTTTCTTCTGCTCTACCTCTTCCTTCCTAAAATATACAAGCAAGAATTTCCAGCTCTGATACCACTTGATGACAGGACGTCCCCCCAGGACACGTCCACAACTACCAGGACCTTCTTTCTCTTAGGCCCAAAGAGTCAAAGAACTCTTCCCACTCCTTATAGGAATTCTTAATACCCACAGAAATCTCTTCTCGCGATCTCCCCTTTGTCTTTGTCGGGAAATCGGGTTTCGCGCTATCGCGAAACTTGTGGGCACGGTTCTCATGCTCCCCCAAAACCCCTAACCCCGATGGGTCAAAGGTCAATGCTTTTGGTGGTAGTCAAGGATTTCCCCATCGGGAAATCAGAACATGCGATGCCGCAATTCACTTGCACCACAAATCCCCGAACCGCGAACTCCGATGGCACGTGCACTATCTCCCTGCCACGTCACCTCTGCTCTCCATGCTATCAGGAATCGTGTGATCACGATTTCAAAGGTTGCAACTCCTTTTCATTGAGAAACTCTGAATGCCAAATCCTGATATCTTTGAATCTTGTGCCACCTGTCCTTATTATGATCGACGGCTCCGATTAAATCGAGAAATCGCAAATTGCGATTCCAACGAGCATAAACCTCTTGCCTCCACAAAATCTGAAGTCCAAACCCCGATGGCTCTTAGTTCTCCTTGCGCCTAAGGGTTAAGTCCCTCGCCACTTCTCCCATATCTAACGGTCGACGGGACTTCGTGAGTCTTTCCGGCGAATCCTGGCCGTTGATTCTCCTCCTCGAGGATTTCTTCCGCTTCAGAACTTCCTCTGGTTCGAACCTTCTCCTGGTCCTCCTCCACAGAATCAAGATGAAACTATCCCTCCTGAGCTTGTAAAACTCAGACTCCTTCAGAGATTTTTCGTCCAATTCTCGCGCTCGACCCTCAACAGCTCTCAAAGTGTTGAACCTTGCAAACTCTGGGAACTTACGACCACAGTAGTCTGTGCCTCCTTGCAGAACCTCTGCACACCCATGGTGTTGTCCCTCCTGAGCTTACATAATCACTCAAACCCCTAAGGGGATTTTCTCTTCTTTCTCCCATAGATGGAGAATAAAAGGCCTCCCAGGCTCTCTGTTCTCTCAAACAACCTCCTTGCTGAGACTTTCTGTGTATTCAATAACCCGATAGAATTCCTTCAGTGGATTCTCCTCTTGAGACCATAACTCAAAGAGTTCTCTTCACTTCTCCTGCACCTATCTGCGCACAGTTCCTCAACGCCCTCCTGGTGGAGTACTCGCTCGATGCTCGCTTGGCAGAGATCCTACAGAATCCTCCATGATTCTGTCGACAACCATGTCTCAGATACACATCCTTGCCTCCTGAGGTGTTCAACAACCTCACAGGTCTTCTTCCCGAGTTGATCATTCCAGTCTCTGTGCTCTCAGCACGTCTTTGTCTGACTCCTCAGAGTTCAGAAGTACATCCTCTGTGCACTGGCGTTCAGAACTCTCAGCATTCTATCATACCCTCCTGGTATGAATCCTCAAAGACCTTCAACCCTGAAATCAAACAAACCCTACAAATGCACAACTACAACATACATTCACAATATAAAAGGAACACACACAAACATCCATATAAGACAGAATAATGCAGGAAAAACTATTGTT
>SNQJ01S0021134.1:33414-48796 GCA_010110895.2 Picea sitchensis | reverse complement strand
CAATGGTTGTCTAGTCTGCTATCCAGAACTAGATCTCATCCGATCTACAATAAATGCCTATTTTATCTATAGCCTGCGCAAAGGCACGTCTTCTATGGCTCACTATCCTAAGACATTTAATTTATATTCAATTCAAATTTTTGGATGAGGTTGCGCCTCCCTTCAACCTTTGAATGCGTGCGCGCTGACGTGGCTAGCTGGCTGGTCGGCATGGAGAGATGCTCCTGCATCATCCTCCCCAATGGTTTCAAGACAATTAGAGTTCTCTCCTAAGCTAGTGTCCATCATCAAGGCGATCACACGGGATCCCTTTGTCCAGCCCCCAGCTTTCAGGGATACAGAGGCAAGCATTGGAGAAAAGATGACTTTTCCTCACTGGGAAGAAGTCTTCAAGAAGATCAAGAAAGAAGAGCCCCTCGAGTATACTCCGCACAATGACCCTGATACAAGGAAGCTCAATGACGATGTCCTCCCAAACATTTGAAGGGCTTATATACACATGGTGGCAAGCCGGTCTCCAGTTTTCCCTTGCGTCGCGCTCTTAAAGTGGCTCATTGATCACACCGATGCACATAAATATTTGATTGATCATGACAATGGAAAATGCATCGGGGATTTCCTTCTATCAGAAGTTCATAAATACTACAAACTCAATGAGTCCGAAGAAAAGTTGAACACTTATTTTGTGGAAGGTTTCTATGCCTCTCATGACACTAGAAAAATCTTGGCATCTTGGTGGAGGAAAGACAAGAAATTCATGAACCGAACTTTTGGTTGGTACCCAACGATCAATCTGAGGGAACCATACACCTATCTCATGGCACTTCTCTATAGATTACATGGTGAGAAATACTTCTCCCAGTTTTCAGAAGCTTGGATGCCTCTGGCTTTTACAGTCATCGTTTCGGGTACCGGTTTCAATTGGAGTTCTATCATCTCCAAATAGTTGAGCACATGCATAACACAAGCTTAGGTGTCAAAGGAAGGAGATATCTCTTCCTTCTACATGGCTTTGTATCTATGCCAGGAAATCTTTTGCTGGGATGGACTTGAATTGGCACCCTTCAGAGCTCGCAGTCCATGTATACTACAACATCTTGTGCGAAAATAGGTACAAGTAATCCTATGTTGTTATATGTGATCATTTTATTGCACCCATTTACTTCTTACTCTTTAAGAGAGAATTCCCTAGATTATTAGATGAAGCAAAGAAGGTCATAGTCAAAATTGGTCACTGGTATTTATACGAATGAGAAACCTACATCAGGATTTGCAGCGCCACAGGGGTGCCACATTTATTACCCCTTTGTGTTCCCGACCGGCTAGTGGTAGGAGAAATCTGCTATCAAACCATCATACAAGGATACAATGCAACTTTAGTGAAAGACAAGAAGTAGTCTTTCATACCGTATGGATTCCATATTGGCTTCTGCATGGTCAAAGACACCACACATGCTAAGCAACTTGGGCTAGGTCAATTGGAATTTTGGTTCTAAACTGGTCGATTTCGCAAACACGATCTCAAGGGATTGGTCCTACAACACATGTCATCGGTATCATCCTATTGACCTTATGCCCACGATTGGTTTGAGGATGAAATTTTCACCGAGAATTCTCAAGACTGGGATATGGTGGCAGCCAGGAAGGTTGGTCCTAGAGGAACCAGGTTTAGAGCTTTGAGCTATGAAGATCATGCCCCATTATTGGAGCAAGAAACTCAAGGATTTGGTTGACACCCTGAAGTAGTAGTAGCATATGAATTGGAGGAAGAAACAAATAACCCCCAAGAAGACATTGAGGTCACAGAGGCTCATTAGGGATCCCCGGTACAAAACAGAGTTTTCCTTGAAGATCAAACAACTCAAGAAAGTGGCACACTTTTATACCAGAAGTATCAACTACTAATGAAATGGATGTAGGATAACCCTCATCCTACCATAAGTCCCAGAATTTCAGTTACCATCCAAAGAGTTCTGACAAAACCTAGCAATCCTGGTCTCATAGACATCGATGGCACCAATGGGTCGGGTAATCCCGAGTCTACGATATTGCCAATTGATCTCTCAGGAGAAGGAACAACTCAACCAGAGACATGTTGGGTGTCGATAGAAACACAAGCACCCAACCCCTTGAGCATGCTAATACATATACACAGCAAAGAAGAGAGCACAAATCCTTCTCATGGCACCCCGGTGCACATCCAAGAAGAAGAACGTTCCGAAAATACCTTTTCCCAAGTTCTGAAAAGGACTCTTCTGCTGGGCCCGGGGTTCAGGACCAGGGAATCCCACAAAAGGAAGAAGAAGCTAAAGGTAAGCTCAACACAAGAAATTCTGATGAACCAGAAATAGATGTAGGCCCAAGTGACAAACATCCGTAGAAGGAAATCGACAGTTCCACGATATATCAGGAAGTAAGTGACAAGTCTATAGAAGACACCTCTATCCTTCCCAATAATCAAATCCCTATTGAACAACAAGTAGAACTTGGATCTACAAGACAGAATGAGGAAGTTCGAGAGCCCACCCTCGAACAAATTTACACTGTAGGAAGCTTGGGAAACAATATCACATGGGGTTATTAGTAGATACCAGACCTAGTAGATGAGGTCACAGATATCTATGTGATCTCCTATGATCAAAAGAGAAAGGCTATCATTCAGAAGAATGCAAAGAAGAGAAGAATCACCCTAGATCAGTCCATCATAGTCGCCATTGAGGAGAAGTTAATCGATACAACAGACGCCCGTACGTTTGAGTTGATTGGTGTGGTAAAATCCCTCTCAGAGGCTACCCAGGATAGATCTAGGAGAGATGAAAAGGAACTTGCCTCTGCCCAAAATGAGCTCGAACACTTGCGCCATCTTTCTGATTACTATAAGGGTGCTACACGGACAATTATGTATTTAAAAGATGAGTTCGGTAAAGTTTACGATGGGTTCAAGAAGGAAAAACAGTTGTTAATCTCGAATATAGATGAATTCTAGGAAGACACTCTCATGGCACTCGCGAAATGTAAGGAAATGGAGTGATGGTATGAGAAGGCGCAACAAGTAGTGGAGAGGGTCGAGTTTATTGAGGCAGTCCAGAAAGGCCAAGAAAAGGAATACCATGACATTCGACTAGTAAGTAAAAGTAGTCTCAATCAGATGAAGCGATCGACCAAATACTGGGCCAAACTGTCTTGAATCCCACACAAAGAAATCCAAGAAAAATGGGCCAGATGTCAAAAGAACTGGGATAAAATCAATAAAATAATGAAAGACATCGGACTCCCTGATTATGGTACCCCCGATATGTTTATCGACCTAAATTAAATAATCAAGCTATGCGCCAAATAGGATGCGTCGTGGGCCGAAGAATGTACAAAGGTCATCGATGAAAAAACTGGGCAAGTACAACAGTTTGCAGGACATCCAATCAAAGCCAGAGCCATACTTTAGAAGTTGAACTTCAGCCTCACAAAATATCGAGTGCATGCAACAGACATCAGGGGAATCTATGTGACTCCAATAGAACATCATAGGTTTCCATGGGCCAACACCTGTGAAGAACTCTTTATCTGATGGTCTGATTATGAAAGAGTCCACCTTTTCCAAGAAACAATTCGGGTGGACTATTGAAAGACTTTTAGATGATGACGCCACGTGGTGATTCTTGATTAGCTCAAATTGTATTTTACCATTAATTACTGGTAAGACTTTATATTATAAATAGGAACATCGACCAATGGTAAAAGGGTCAATGTTTGTTGTAAGAACTCTTTTATTTTGGTTGTTGGTAATTATTTTGAGACTACTACAAATTAAGAAGTCCTTCTGGACCAGAGATGAGCTATTTTCATCATATGTATGTGATTGGAGTTGGAGAAGAATTACTTCCTTTCTTGTTCCATGAATGTTGCAGTAAATGAGTAAGAGAAATTAATTTTGTTGTCGAGTTATCTAGTGCAATGTTTTGATGTTACTTGCTTTAAATGATGAAAGTAAATCTTTGTGCTTCTATGTGATGAATTTCTTGGTAGATGAATTATTTTGCTTACCATGACATTGATTACAATTTTGTTTCTTTCTCTATGCTAAGTAGTTTACCTCAGCTATGTGATGAATGTCTTGGTAGATGAACTATTTTGCTTACCCTGATCTTGATCATATATGCATCTTCTTTTTGTTAGGTAGTTTTCTCATACAATAGTTGGATGCTCTTTTGGTTAAAGTATTATTACTAATCCCTTTGGCATAGGATCGTTGTCTGCATGTTCGAGTTGCGGGTTATCCCAAGCTCGATCCCTTCCCAATAGTTAAAACTCTTGTCCTATCTTCGTCAAGTTGGTTTATAGTGGCTTGCATCTCTTGTACCTACCCAACCTAAGAGAAAATACAGAAAAAAACTGTCTTAACCGAAGGAAGATAATTCACCAGAAAACATAAAAGCTCATTGATAATTTGGCTAGATTGTAAGATCTGGAGAACCATTCCACTCCAAACGCTGCAGAGTCTAATTGGGCCTTGGTAGAGGGTTTGGTTCTTGCTATTGGATCAGGGGATTTAAGCCCCATCAATAGAATTGGCGCTAGAAGGAGGACCTCAGAATGAATGGCTGAATATGTAAGTTATATGATATTTCAAACAACCTATAGATTTGTAACAGCCCACATGCATGGCTAGTCATCCAATAGACAACCCACCTTTACCGAGTACTCCTAAAGTGGATAACTCACCTCACTCCGAGGAAGGATATCTTCACCTTGAAATACCTTATGCCCTCGCTGACGAGGAACTGAATCGGTTTAGATGGACTACCAGAGCCTACGCCCGACAATTCAGCGCGTTTCCCTTCACGCCCATCCTCCCTCGAAGAAAAAAACAAAGTAGACTAGTAGTCAACAATCCCAATGAAGTTTCCATACACTCCGTCGAAGACTTAATAGACTTCGTGATCACTGAAATCCAAGAACCTCTTGACCTCATACCCGAGAAGCCAGCTGACGACATCTCTGAACCTAACAATCTTTTAAAAGAGGAAGAGCCTGACTCTGACTTTGAAGATATGGAAGAGAACAATGGTCGAGAGGAGGAGAGGGAAGTTCCACTTCAATACAACCAACCTTGGTTGGCCAGGGATTCCATGGCCATCCCTGGATGAGTACACAATCTCCCTGGGCACTCGAAAAAGTTGCTCCCCAAGTATGATCATGAAACCTCCGGATTGCCCGAAGATCATATCAAGAAGTTCATACTCATGATCAAGCTTATGAACATTCAACATGAAGACGTGGTATGCAGACTTTCCCCCTACACATTTGAGAACTTAGCTTCCACTTGGTATTTTAACTTGCCAACAGGATCCATAACCAGTTGGATTAAGTTCCAAAAGGATTTCCTAGAAAAATCTGCCAAGAAACTACCACAGGAGCCCTTATGGCCGAATTATTTGTAGCCACCATGACCCCAAAGGAAAGGTCAAATATTTCAATCAAATATTCACGACTATCCTTAACAAATTTCAGCCTGCAGAGAAACTGGCTTAAGAGTTTCAAATCGAGGTCTATGCCAACGCTCTTCCAGCCTCTATTTCCATGTTCGTTAAAAGAGCCGCTAAGAAAACCCTCACAGAGAATTTTGAAGAGGCCAAGATGATAGAGTTCCAGATGAAAGGGTGTAAAGAAGGCCAGGAATATCTAGCGATAAAAGAAATCTAGCCCCTCCCAGGAGAGGACTCCTCTTGAGTAGATCGTCGGGGAAGCCGGCTGAACCAACTCCCGATAAGGGTAATGGAGATATAGAATACCTGCAACGGATGGTCAAGAAACTATCAAATGATATTATAGATATGAAAATAAATGCAGGTGAGGGAAACAAAGTCCAAAGACCCTATAAGCCTTTCTTTAAAAGAAACCAGCCATTCAAAGCAATTGAATCTCCCCCAGCCAACCTAAAAATTGACTTAGGGAATGTCGCGTTTGATTCTTTCTGTACATACCACCAAGATAACCAATTAGAAAGGGAATGTCCTCAGTGGGTCCACTCCATGAATTTAATGGCCAATCATTTTCTGGGTGAAGTCTCTGTGATCGAACCATCCAACAGTTCGGCCTTTAACATTACCAATCAGGAAGAGGCTGACCCACCACAAGACACGACCATGATGATATGGGATCCCAACATGGTCATGTCTTCGAATGATCTGTTGAAACCTCAGGCACCACTCACAGAGATATCAGTGGTACAGACGTGTATTAAGGGTCAACCCGACCCAAAAGATACCGATGTCACCCATGCCTCACAAAGTAAATTAACTCCAGATCGCCTGAGAATGCCTTTCGCTCCTGATAAAAATCCTATAAGTATCCATACTCATGATTCTCCTAAATTATATTACAATGTAGTAGAAGATTTGAATAAGCTAAAAGCTAATGTATAGATTATGGACATATGTAGAATCCCTCATCAGAAATACCTTTTATTGCAAGCTCTAAGTTTAGTAGAAAACCTGACCACCAACGATGGTGAGGAGAAGAATCTTCCCCCTATGGATTTGGCAAGCAAACCAACGATAAACACATACTTAGAAGGGAGGAAGGAGAGGCCTTTTGTACCACCTTTCCTTTTAACATTCGAAGTCTTCAACAGGAATCTCCACAACTGTCTGGTAAACTTTAGGGCATCCTCCAATGTCATGCCCTTGGTCGTTTATAACAAATTAGGTGTTTTCCCTCTAAATAGTGATAAGCATGTCATGCAACTGGACAGGACCCAGGTCAAAGTCATGGGGGAACTCAAATATGTGATGATCAGGGTAGCCACTCATCCTAATTTCATGTAGGTGATTGACATCATTGTGGTGGATATCCCTAAGGCATATGGGATATTATTGAGCCGAGATTGGTCCAAAAAAATAAACGGATACTTCAGCACAGACTGGGCACACCTTTGGCTACCACTGAAGGGATACCAGAACATGATCATAATTGATAGGGAAAGATATCTGAAATATACGGTCACTGACCTGGAAACCCTGAACAAACCAACCTCTACCAATTTTCTCACACTAGGGAATTGTTCTTATGATTCTCACTTTGGCAATTTTTATCCTCTCCTATCTGATGTTTCTCTTACCCAAAGCTCTGAGATGATATTTCAAGAAGAATTCATGATGCCAATGGAATATTCTCTCTTTTTTCAAGACCTAGTGTTAAGTCTTCCGGAAGAAAAGATCGAAGAGAGGAACACTGGTTGGAATGGAAATCATCGCTTGCAAATTTGGACCCTTTATTTTGATGGATCCAAGTCACAAGAGGGTTCGAGAGCAGGGTGCATCCTCATCGATCAAAAGGGTAAATGTCATTTCTTGTCTTGTAGACTAGAATTTGAGTGCACCAACAACACTGCTGAGTATGAAGCCCTGGTACAAGGGTTATAGAAAGCCATATATCATAATGTCAAGGAATTATAGGTGTTCAGAGACTTGGAAATTATTATTAGACAAGTGAGAAACACTATACATTGAAACTCCCCCCATCTTAAGAACTACCAGTAGGAGGTGCAGAGGATGATAGAACACTTTAAAGCTTTCAATATTACCATGATCCCCAGAGTGAAGAACATCCTTGTTGACTCCTTAGCCACCGCTGCTTCAAGACTCTTTCCTTTAGAAGATTAAGAAACCTCCTGATTCATTTTGACATTATTCTCCAATAGATAAGATAAACAATGAACATGAAAGCATAGATTTCATAAGAATATCTTGCAGTGGATTTTTATAAAAATTTTGAATATCATGAGCCTTCTCGTTCAATAGATGTGTAAAAATGGACATCTCACTTTATATACATATTTTGTAATTTTAACACACTAGAACTTCTCTCCTATCAACATTGTTCTTCAAAAAATACTTAATACGTATTTAAAAAAACATTAATTTATATTTGAATATTGTTATAATTTGTTATTATAATTGAAAATATATTTACTTTAAAGAAATTCTTCATATAAATCAAAAAATATCAACCAAAACAATATTAACTTATTGAAAATATATTCACTTTAAAAAAATTACTCACATAAATCCAAAAATATCATCTACCAACACATTATTTACTATATATTAGCCATATTCAAAATCCATCCCTCAAAGTGTAATGGCAAGTTGACCATTCAAAATTTACCACATATTTTTTTTAAAGAGATTTATTTGTTATGTAGTAAGACTTTTCAACAAAATAAATCAAAGCCATAACTCAAATGTCACTATTAAAAATTAAAATTTTTATCCACAATTTTTTATTTTATGTCGATATGTGTCCTCCTTATTGGAATCGATGGTTTAATAAACCTTTTAATCACAAATTCCAATCTGTAGTAAAATTATTGTGCTATCATATTCTTTATCTTACACTCAAATCAATGAATCATATTTAATCTCCATAAATTCCTGGCATTTATTAATTGCCACGTTCAAATTGATTAGCAAAGATTAATATATATGTAACCTTTTATTTCCAAGTTTTGCTGATTATCTCAACCTCATTCCCATGGATAACAAATATCATATTTGGATAGGTTTAAGCTACGACGGGCATAATGATAACAGGTATCATATTTGGACAGGTTTTAGTTGCAGCAGGCGTTTTTTGGGATGTGAAACATGAAATGGTGTTATGCCAGTATAGCCTAGGTTCAATTAAATCATGCTTATGCGTTGGGTTAGGGTTATTAGGTTTATATGATATGGATTTAAATTATTATATAGGGTTAGGGTTAATGGTTATTAGGTTTACTTCTGAAATAGTGTAAGCAGTGGAATAATTATTAATTTATTTGTGTTTTTTAAATATAAATGCTCTCTCTCTCTATATATAAAAAAAAAAAAAAATATTTTATGTTTTTTTTTAATGTTTTAAAGTTACTTTGTGGGAGAGATTTTTGGTTTTAAAATGGAAAAGTAAATACCTATTTAATAAACTTCATTATTAAATCGTAATAAAATTAATGTATAAAGATTTTGGTTAAAAAATGGAGATTTTTAGTAAACATAGAACAATAGAAAACAATTTGTATACATTGAAAAGAAATTCAATTTATTGATTTCATCATTATCAGGTTGTAAATAGTACTGTAATAAAGATTTCTTTTAAGAATACGACATAAATATAAATCGAAAGGAATATAAATATAAATGCTTTTTTAAAGAATCAGATAGTTTTATATATCTTACTCTCTATTTTATTCTAATGTGTTGGAGAAAACAAACACATATACAACATGAATCCATTAGAGAATACCTTGAAGATGATGTTTGATTGACAGGGCCCAAGAAAGATACAACACAGACTACGAACCGAGACTGAGATGGGAAAAATAGTCGAGGACTTATTGCAGGCTTCTTTCCATGCCGCCTGAGATGCCTGTTATACATCGATTACTAACAAGTTACTCAAAATCGATGCAAAATATTTGAATCATAAGTATCTTTCATCGTCAGTGTGTCTCTGCCTCAGGAGATAGTGTAGGAATTGACATACAAGTCACCCATTACTTTCTTCAATCAAAGATTTTCCCATACAAGTCACCCATACAAGTCACCCATTGACATTTTTGGGCATCATAGCTCTTGAGCCTGGCCACTCTTTAACGCCATCAAACACAACTATAATAAGAAGCACACATGTGGAAAGGAAAGCATGTGTTGGGGAAAACAAACACATATACAACATGAATCCATTAGAGAATACCTTGAAGATGATGTTTGATTGACAGGGCCCAAGAAAGATACAACACAGACTACGAACCGAGACTGAGATGGGAAAAATAGTCGAGGACTTATTGCAGGCTTCTTTCCATGCCGCCTGAGATGCCTGTTATACATCGATTACTAACAAGTTACTCAAAATCGATGCAAAATATTTGAATCATAAGTATCTTTCATGGATGTAATTGAATCATAAGTATTTTTCATGACTCACACATACAATACAATACATTCACTCACCTTGGTATCATATATCACTCCATCGCCCTTTGCACCGAAGGATTTGACATTGAAAACTAGGTTAGAATTGTAATTGTAGGAATTGACATACAAGTCACCCATTACTTTCTTCAATCAAAGATTTTCCCATACAAGTCACCCATACAAGTCACCCATTGACATTTTTGGGCATCATAGCTCTTGAGCCTGGCCACTCTTTAACGCCATCAAACACAACTATAATAAGAAGCACACATGTGGAAAGGAAAGCATTCTTTATAGTAGACATGATTGGTTTTCTATTTAACGTAATTGGAGGAAAATGTAAAACCTTCCCTATAAAGTCTAGAGTATTGACTTAGCTATGACAAATAAACAGCTATAAAACAAACAATTGATAAAATCTTTTATAAAGTTAAGTTTTGTTTCAATGATAGAAGAATATAATTTTTTGTTAAACCTATTTTGCTTTAAATTGATATTTTATTGATTTTTATATAATTGATATTTTATTGATTTATATATCATAGGAAATGTATATACTATGGGAAAGTTGAAAATTCACTAACCATAGAATACTAATACAATACTAATAAATGGCATTTGTTTCAATTCAATTTTTATATAATTGATATTTTATTGATTTATATATCTGAAATGTATATACTATGTGAAAGTTCACAAAACATTATAAGCAAAGAATGCTAACAAATGTTTGTTTCAATCCAAAGATCAAAGGTGTGTGGATATAAAAAGAAGTGATTTAGTTGATGTGAGTTTATAAATTCATAAATTAATAATGTAGATATTTATAGAAAAAGGTGTTTCTTTCAAAACCAGTCATTTGGTATAATCTCTTATAGAAATCATTGAAATTTGTTTTTTAATTGTTACTTTTTTATTATAAAATCAAGTTTTATTTTTATTTATTTATATTCTTGAAGTTTTATAATTTAACTCTTCTTATGATGGTTAAAACTTGTATAAATAAAGTTTTTTAATTGAAATTCTTATTAATTGAAAGAAACAATCTCATTTAAGCTCTTTAAGTTATTTATTTGATTCATATTTTGTTTCTCTCATAAATATTAGTTATTATTGAATAAATTAATTAAATATAATTTTACATTTTATAATGTCATATTTATAAAAATAATTATTATTTTCTAAATAAAATTAATCATTTTTCATTATAATTATTTTCTAAATTAAATAATTTTTTTGTTAAAAATTCTAATTTAATTTGATTAAATGAAATTTTATCATTACAAAATTTGATCCATTTTAAAATGATCAAAATCATTTTTTTTTAAATCAATAAATATGTTACATTATACAGTAATGTAAATTAATAATTTAATTTATATCTTACATTAATGTAATAATGTGTTATTAATGTGACGAACACTCCTATGCTTATAAATGACCATAACACTCATGTCTATTTTAATTATTTGAGAATACAGTTTAATTCTTGTGTGCAATTTATTATTTTCAGTATATGGGTTTTAATGAAACACACACACACACACACACACACACACACACACATATGGATTTTAATGAAATTTTTCTATGGGGGGGGGACTTTTTTTGTTAATTCTCCCACCCATGACAAATAAAATAAATAAAAAATATTTAAAAATTATATATGGATGTATAATAGTCATAGTTTATATCATGGTGCAATGTATACACTGTATGATCCATTTGTGGTGTACTTGAATGTTCGTATAACCATAATAAATGAACATCAAATTTCAAGTTGATTTTTTATCAATGTCCTTAGAATGAGCATAAATTGTCATCTGCAATGGATAAAACAAGTTGATTTCCTTTAAATGTTCTTAGGAAAAATATAAATCATCATCTATAACATATAAATCAAGTAGATTTCTTATCAATGTCCATAGAACAATATAAGTCATCATCTACAAAGTTCGATATGATTTGTTATCAATTCTCTTATGTGATGACCATAGTAGCATCATAATTTGACAACCATAGTAACACCGCAATGTGTCTGACATGGCCCTCTCATCTTAATGTGACGAAGATAGCCCCACTGTTGTAATGTGATCAATTTAGCCATTTTGTCGCACTGTGACAAACATAGCCTTGTCTTTGCAATGTGATGAACATTGTAATGTTATAATACGACAAACATAGTAGCGTCACAATCTGACAAACATAGTAATGTCAGAATGTGTCAATCATAACCCTATCATGAGATGAACATAACTCAATTTTGTAATCTGACGAACAAAACTAGATGTTACAACATGATGAACATAGTGATTTTGCAATGTGATGAACATAGTAGCGTCACAATATGAAAGCCATAGTACCGTCGCAATGTGTCAAACTTAGCCCTATTGTTACAATACGACGAACATAGCCCCATTGTCGTAATGCGATGAACATTGCAATATTGTCACAATGTGATGAACATAGCCTTGTCATCACAATGTGACAAACATAACCATATTGTAGGAATGTGACGAATATAGCCTCGATTCGTGCAGTGTGACAAACATAACATCGAGTCTCTCAATTGAACTAACATAACATCGACTCTCACAATGTGATGAACATAATCGGATTTTCACAATGAGATGAACATGGCTGGCCATAACCATATAGTCGCAATGTGACGAACATAACCATATTTTCGCAATGTGACGAACATGACTGGCCATAACCCTTATGTCGCAATGTGACGAACATAACCATATTGTCGCAATGTGATGAACATTACTGGCCATAACCACATTATCGCAATGTGGAAAACATAACCATATTGTCGCAATGTGATGAACTTGACTAGCCATAACCATATTGTCGCAATGTGATGAACATAACCATATTGTTGCAATATGATGAACATGCCTGGCCATAACCATATTGTTGTAATGCGATGAACATGACTCTCCATAACCATATTTTTGTAATGTGACGAACATAACCATATTGTTGCAATGTGATGAACATAGCCTCGTCATCATAATGTGATGAACATAACCAGATTTTCACAATGAGACGAACATGACTGGCCATAACCATATTGACGCAATGTGACAAACATAACCATAGTTTTGCAATGTGACGAACATGACTCACCATAACCCTTATGTCGCAATGTGATGAACATGACTAGGCATAACCACATTATCACAATGTCACAAACATAACCATATTGTCGCAATGTGATGAACATGACTGTTCATAACCACATTGTTGCAATGTGATTAACATGCCTGCCCATAACCATATTATTTCAATGCGATGAACATGACTCGTCATAACCATATTTTCGTAATGTGATGAACATAACCATATTGTCGCAATGTGATGAACATAGCCTCGTCATCGCAATGTGATGAACATAACCATATTGTTGCAATGTGACAGACATAGCCTCGTCATCCTAATGTGATGAACATATCCTCATCATCATAATGTGACACAAATATCATGTCGTCATAATGTGACAAAAAATGTTATGTCGTCGTAATGTGAAGAACATAGCCCTTTCAACGAAACAATTGTCATCTCATCGCAATATGATTAATATACAACATTTAATTTCATCACATAGCCATGACATACGATCTACATACGAAATTTATGTTCATCACATAACCACTTCTTATTTAAATGTCTTATCATCACAATGTCATGAACATGGACCTGTCATCGCAATATCCCCATCATCGTCAATATCTGACAAACAATATTCTATTTTCGCAATGTGATGAACATAGCTCCATCATCGCAATGTGATGAAAATAACCATATTGCCACAATATGACGAACATAGCCTTATCGTCCCAATGCCATCAACATAGCTTCATCGTTGCAATGTTACACAAATACCATATAATCATAATGTGACAAACAAATTCCAAATGTCGTTATATGAATGTCGTCTGTAGTCTTGGTCAACCATGGTCACCTATGAACAAGAACTCATAAACATGGTTAACTATTGTCAACCATGGTCAACCATAGTCAACCATGGTCATGGTCAAACAAGTTCAACCATAGTGAAGGTCATCCATAGTGAAATTGATCTGCATGCCTATATGAAAATCAGACTCCATAAACTCAGTACACAATGAAGAACAAATAATGGCCATTTCTCATTCATTGAGAGAGAGAGGAACACGTTTTATAGGAAATCCTTCTCATTGTTACAATAGAGAAAGGTGAAGTGAAAAAAAACTACTAAGTATTACAATAGGAAAATTCGAGGATTTTCTTTATTAGCCATTATAATAGAAAAAGCTAAAACAAGATATATATACAAAATATTTTATAGAACTTTCATCCTCATCCTAAGTTGGTGAAGGAAGGCATGCCCCCTTCCTCGTAGCCTAGAATGTCAATCATAATGAACGTTTATAGAAGCTAACCACGGTGAAGGTCTACGGAAGTTAACCATGATCATGGTCAATCATAATTAACCATTTGACATAAGTGTCATATTTAAACATACGTGTCATATTTGCTTATAAAGTTTTCTAGGTTACGGTGATAGGAAAGTGAAACATTCCTTAAGCAATTCAACAAAAAAACCCTACAATTAGTACGGGCGATATTGATAGAAAAAGTCGGAGAGGCAGGGAAATACAGTGTGGGATATAGGGTCATCAGATAGCCTCAGTTTTTTTCTCTCATCAGATCAAAATTGTCTTTAATGTGAAACTGCAATTTCAACAATTTTAAACTAATTTCAAGATTTAGGTGCCCAAAATTAGAATTTAAGTAATACGAACTTGTATTTCAACAATTCTTCGTACCAAATTGCTATTATTGAGTGATCCATATCAAACGCCCGGAAATGCTACCCGAATTTGATTCATCTTTCACAACCAGAAGACTGAAGCGACTGATTGAACGTTCAGCAACTAAACGTATGCGGTGGTATTTCAGGCCAGGTAGTATGGATACTATTGTTTCGTTGACAACATATGCAAGTAAAGCCTGGACGAGGAAGTACACGGATTGTCATTTTGGGTGAGGAAATACATGATTGCCATTTTTTATTTGATTTAGGTTATAGTTTCACTGTTTTATGTTTTTGTCTTTTTTCTATCATATTTTATGTTTAATTTTTTGTCCTTTTTCTATCATATTTTTTATTTGATTTAGGTTGTAGTTTCACTGTTTTATGCTTTTGTCTTTTTTCTATCATATTTTATGTTTGATTTTACCCAAAATTTGATCACCAAATTTTGGATCTATTTCAGGCCAAAGTGACTGAATGAACGTTCAACAACTGAACGCATGCGGTGGTATTTCACGCCAGGTAGTATGGATACTACTGTTTCGTTGACGATGAGTCGCGCGCTAAAGGCGCAATCCAGAGGGCGACTGAATGAGATGTGTAAAATTGTTTTTAATAATTTATA
>SNQJ01S0021134.1:20176-33314 GCA_010110895.2 Picea sitchensis | reverse complement strand
TTGGCTACTACTTCATATTTTTAACATATTTTTAAAAGTTAAAGTAGAATTAAACACATGTAAGTGTGTTAGTAATTATTAATAATGTTATAAATAACAAATTTAAAGACTCAGCATGAGAATTGTTAAGATCTATTCAGTGAAACTAACCTACATTTATTATAAATAGTTCTAGATAAAATATATATATAATAATTTTCAAAATAAAGAGGATAACCATACTATTAATATTATATTTTAATTTTCTACAAAAAAATTTTAGTTGAAATTTTCAAAATATATCTTTATGGTTAAAGAATATTCAGTAATCATTATAATTTATTTTTTTACAAATTTTACTTATTTTATAATTGAAATTTACATAAGGATATTTTATAATTGAAAATTTCAAAATATATCCTTATGGTTAAAGAATATTTATTGATCTCTGTAATTGTTAAACCATATTTAAATTGCTGTATTGACTTGGTCATTTTATGAAATAATAAATTTTAATGAATTTTTTTTTTAATTAATTTTAATAGATATTAATGATTAAATTTTGATAATTTTAATAAGTTTTGAGAAATTTTAAATATCAAATTAATCATTATTTTATAATAATTTAAAGTGTTTATTTTTATTATTAATATAACTTGCTATACAACTTTACATAATTTTTCAAAATTATTTTAATATTAATATATATAAAATATTATGAAAATTTCACAAAAAGTAAAACAAGTTAATAACATTTATAGTATATATCATGGAATCATTAATAAAATAAACTTGGGATCATATTAATAGGGATCATATTTTCAATATAATAAAATAAACTAAAATAAATTATAAAATAAACTAAAATAAATTTGGTTAAAGAATTAATTACTTAATATTTATTATAAAAATATATAATAAAATAAATTAGAATAAATGGATTCTCTATGTTAAAAAATCGAGTATTTATTTATTTTGAATTTTCTAAGTGTTTATTTATTAGATTTATGGTTAACATGAATATATACTATGTAAATAAATGTCATCATTTTTATGTCAAAATGTGAAGTAGACGGTCATTTTTATGTCTAAATGTTAAGTCTAAATATCATTAAATGTCAAGTCTAAGTATCATGAAAGGATATAGATAATTATATTTCAGGATAATATATTTTTTAATTGTTTTCATTGTACTTTATAATTTCTTTTGTAATTTTATTAACTAAATTGAAGTATGTTAAAAAAAACTTTTAAAAATAAACTATTGCTTGAAGATGTTCACATAAGAGATCCATATTGGTTGTTTCATTAGTTTTTCATCACTCACAATATTGTTTTTGGCTGAAACCCTAAAACCCTAGACACTCTACATTGGTTTTATGTTAAATGTTTTACAAAATGTATGCTCATAAAGTGTTTGACGAAATCCATGTCCAGTGGAAAGATATTGACTCACAAGTGTTTGAAGAAAGCTTTGTTCAAAACATTTGTGATAGAGATCGTGATATAAAGGTCAAATTTCAGATTATGATCAAGTACCTCGCTAGGAAATTTTTATGCATGTGGGTGAATTATACCATTTATGCAGTGGATTTGAAGTAGAGAATGGAACATTGCCAAGGGATTATTGTTTCCCAACAATGCCTCTTTTATGATGGTAAGCAAATGAAAGATATATTGTATCTTTTTATTGTCATATTTGGAAAGATTCAACACTCATATTGGCATTGCATTTGGGTGGAGTGGTGGGAAAAACAAATGTGTCAAATTATGAAAACCTCTTTATTTTAAGGATGAAGTTTGAAATAAATAATCTAATTTGGAATATTTGAAACCTCCTATATCCACTATGTATATTGTGGAGCCACCTAAAGTTGTTCCTAAACTAGAGGTCTAAAAGCTAGAGGTTACAGATTTGTTTTCTTTTTACTCATCTTTAATGAAAATTTACAAATTCAATGGTTTATGGCCTTCTACTTCAAATTTGTATGAATGGATTTTTTTCGACATGGAAAAATCATTATGAGGTTTATCTGTGCTCAAAGGGATTCTTATGTTTGAAAATACAATTGATTATCAAAACTTTTTAGAGGATGGTCCTCTGTTTTGGGGTAGAGTGGGACTTTTGATACCCCTTAGTTTCGATATGTTGATCCTTCCACTATGTCTCTGTCAATGGTTATAGTTTGGTTCGGCTCCCAAGTTTGTCACTTTATTTTTATTATTTAAAAGTTCTTCGAGATATTCAAAATTCTTTGGGAGATTACATGAAAACATATCTAGATAAGATTAAATTAGGTCTCTTCACATATGACATAATCTATGTTAATATTAATGTCAATTAGGGACTCCTAGATCAGTGATATTACGATGAGGCATTTTTTATTGGGTTCAGACTCTTTAATTGAGAATACATCATTTCAATGCCATTTTTTTCAATAAACATAACATCTCTAGGTTTTGTGTCATTGTTCATGGTCCTCTTCAATAAGGAATAAAGGACATAAACCTATACTAAAAATATGACAAGAATGTGACCCACTATATTTGAAGAATGTAGAAAATAATAATGGCATAACTCATGACTCTACAATTCTATAGATGGAGAACAATATTGGTCCAAAAATGATGATTGGGGACAAAGAAGACGAAACAAATCCCTTGAATATGGTAGTTACAAATGAATCCCCCTTAGAGGGGATGAAGAGAATATATGAACCTGAAAATTATGATTCCAATAAGGATTTGAAAAAACTTTCAAATATTCAACATTTCGTTTCTCCCTCGATTTTTAACCCTTTTTCTTTTTTATTTACCTTTACTCATTGTGGGACCTTCTTCAAGGGTGTGGAAATAGATTGAAAAAAAGAAAGGAAAAAAATGTAGGATCGAGGACTACTTTTCATTAGGACAACACTAAAATGTTTATTAATTTGTAATATTATGACATATGTACTTGAAGTAGGGATGACATGTTCCCAACTCTTATTAAATTCTCTTCTAGCATCTACAAAATGTAACCTCTTTTTTTTCTTTATGAATTACAAGTTATAATTTTTTTTAGTCCATGGAAAAAAGAAATGAACGATAATAATTATAAAAATATATAATAAAATAAGACAACACAGATCCATCTTAAACCAATATATTTTGAGAATCTAGAGAATTAGTTTTTTTTTTTTAATCTCTCTTGGTGCTTATTACATCCATGATTAAGATGGATCTATTCCTGTATAAATAAATTTGATCATTTCCATGTCTAGTAGAAGCATCACAAAAGGAGACACATACTTACATTCCATGAGAATATATTCAAGGATCCACATACATGAAGCAAGATGTATGATTAATGACTAAGGAATTGGTCCTTTTCAATAAAGAAGTAATTATGGTTATTTAATGTGAAATATATTGGAGATTATATGTTTTCCACACGTCAAAAAATTATTAGGATTGATCGTCAATAATGCAATAGTACAAATATAAATACATGAAGTTTTGTTTCAAAATAAACGCACTACTTGTCACACTATAAAAACTTAGGAGATAAACTAGTTGGAAATAATCTATCTGATTCATGATTGATCATTATATAAATTTTCATCTATAGTCATACTTTCTCGGTGTAAAATTAGAGGAAGTAACATGCAGGGACGATTTTAGTGGCAAGTATTAGATTAGATATTTTGTGTCCAAAACCTTCCAAAGCTAGCTTGAGGCATCAAACAAAACTTTTGGGGGCCAAACATTTGTGAGCATGTCTCTAAGACACTCGACACTATTCCACACATTAAGAGCTTTCCAATGAGGTAAATATCACCTCAATCACATTTCATACATGGTAGTGATGCTTCTCACAAGTTGACCTACCATGTTGACCACCACAGTACCATGTGGATGCCACATTATCCCCCATTACTTACACATGTGGGGCTAGTCACATGTGGACTTTCAGGAATATTCTAGAAGGACAAAAATTCTAACATTATAATTGAGGGTTAAGACATGAAAAAACCTTAACCCTAGATGACTATCAAACTATGTTAAATACTAGGCTGATAAGAAGAGAATTGATTCCATTTTTTTAGCATTGCACTTGTTCCATAGTTGAGTAGAGAATATAGGATTCAGGTAGAAGATTTTATAGAAACTATTCAGGTTGTAGTGTTGAAGGACTCCATAGTGAGTGTCCCTTTCTTTATACTTTCATTTCATAACTGAAGAAAAGAGAGAAAAGAATAGGCCTCACCTTCTAGTTTGGTTTTCTATCATATCATCTTTCCCAGGTCACACCATGTGTTCATTTGTGTGGATGGTGTTTTCATTTTATTCTCCTTTCATTTTTGGATTTTAGTTATTTCATAAATTTGAGAATTTATAATCTAGTAATAATAAATCTAAGATCTAAGGAAATAATCTGCATAATAAAATATTTTAGAATATTATAATATTTACTGTGAGAAACTGTTCTAGTGGAATATCCATGACAATTTATATATCATATTACTATCATAGCAATTCTCTTTGGGGTTTTCGTGGGAAATTGCAAGATATAGGAATTGGATTAAGAAGGAATTCATATAACACTACTCATGGAAAATGGTTCTAGTCATAACAACCTTTGGGATGAAGTAGAAAATATATTTTTGATGTTGGAAGAACAAGTCACTGACATATCTCGCAACAAACCTCCTCATGGTATCTTTTGTGAAAAAGTTTGGATATTTCTAGGAGGATGGTGGATTTAACTCAGAAGTTGGATCATATGATAAATTAGGATATAATGAAGACCCAAAAAAGGAGTTGAAAAAAGATCCCTTGGAAGAGTAACCAACTTCCAATTCTATCATTCCTTCACAATCTTTGTCTAAAATATAAACAAAAGTGGATGTCATGCTGGAGCATCAAGTTTTGATGGTTCATCACACTTCTCCTAGAATCAGTTGGTTGGGTGGTTGAGCTACATCTAGAAATATTCATTCAGTTAGTTGACCTACATCTAGAAATAGTTCGTCAGGTGATCAAATAGATATCTACATTATTCGTTCGAGCAGTCGTTAAGCTTGTTGGTTGGACAATAAAAGACAGTTGGTTGGTGGATTGACCAACCAAGAAAACAACTATGATTTAGACTCATGGACCGTTGGGTCAAGAATCCTTGTCGAACTAGCTAGATAGCATAGATTTAATGAAGTCAACTATAATCCTAGACAGATATACATGGACAAGATATTCCCAATTCCAAGGAAGTTGGTTAGATCTCAAAGATATAAATAGCAGAACCAATGGCTCATTATTATCATGTGATTCTTATTGTTGTACAAGATGTCCAATATGCATTGTGATGTTATGATCATAATTTGTTGTGCATAAGTACCATAATGACATCTTTACACACCACCTATTATATTCAAATAATCTTTTCCTTTTTGTTTATCTGTAGTTTTTTTTATCCATTTCATATCAGTTTTTTTTTATCCGCAGATCATGTTGAGTTTGATATTTTATGTGATTGACTTTGGGATGGTGATTTTTGTTGGGTTGTTATGTTCCTTGCAGTGAAATTCAAGTCAATGTGGATTGAATGGAAGTGAATTTCGAAGGTCAAGGTGGATTGACCAGGAAAAGTTGAATTAGAAGTAATCTACATCAAGTTGAAGAGGTCAATTGACAAGAGGTCAACATGAGGTCAAGTGGCAACTTACTAAATATCGAATGTAGGTCAACTGGTAATCCAACTTGGTAGTCGAATGTAACAAAATCCATAGACTCTCAGAGTTTGTAGCCAATGATCTGTGTGTATCTTTAACCGTTTATGGGTGCCTTTATTTAGGGTTTTACCTATTGTAAAGCCTATAAATAATGTGTATTGTGTTCATATTAAGTTTGTTTTCATGCTAATATTTAGCAGTCGGTTGTTGGTCATGTAGATGTAAATTGAATTGGACACAAGGTTGTTCTTGTGTAAAGCAAGAAGGTATGATGTTGATTGTGTCTTAGGTGTAGAACAAGGTTAGAGATGTAAAATTTTATTCTAAATGAATAAGACAACAAGAGAGAAAGATGCTCAAGGAATGTTAGTTTTCCCATTTGGGTTTCTAGGGTAAAATATTTGTGCACCGTGTATTTTCTTATAATTTATTTTGAGTTTAAATATTTCTTCCTCTCTTCTGTTAGGTTTAGCATGGAAGTGAAAAATTCCTGACATGTGGTATTAGAGATTGGTTTAACAACCTTGGATCTGAGCTAAACCCTAGGACCAATAAGAGTTGTAATTCAGATATCTTTAAAGTTGTACTTAAATAATGGCAGGTAGCCGGAGAATAGAGATCAAAAAATTCAATGGATAGAATTTTTAGCTCTTGAAGCTTAAAATTGAAGATCTCCTTGTAGATAAAAAACAATGGGATTTTTTTTTTATTATTCAACTTGTATTAAAGAAGAGAAACAAGTATTATTCAACTTTTTGTTGCATATTTGGTGTTTTTGAATGTCTCAGGTAAAGATTCAACCAAGAAACCATGGGGCAAGTTAGGAAGCTTGTACTAGTCAAAATCCTTGGTAAATAAGTTGTTCCTTAGAAAGAAACTTTATCTTCTAAGGATAACTGGGGAAATTTTGGTGACTAAACATTTAAATGTGTTTAATACCATAATAAGCCATTTAAATTTTGTGGATATCAAAATCACAGAGGAGGAGAAATGTATTATCCTATTATGTTATTTTCTAGACTATTAGGATAGGTTAGTCATGGGAATAGGGAGTAATTCAACCAAATTAATGCTAAAAGATGTGGTTTCATCTCTACAGTCAGAAGAAATGAGAAGGAAGAAAATGGAAGGATCGACCAAAGATGCATTAGTGGTGAGAGGTTGATCGGTTGATAGAGATAAAGGAATTCTACAGTAGAAAGTCTAAGTCAAAGGGTGGATCTAAATCCCTGATTCAGTAGATGAGAATATGTTGGAAATGTAGTAAAGCTAGGAATTATACAAAGGATTGAAAGTCAAAGGAAACAGAATTTAGTACATGATCCGATGAGAAGCAATTGACTTAGAGAAAGAGTACTCCATATAAAGGAGGCGATGTGTGTCTGTCGTCAACCAATACACAGTCAGATCAAGATTTCCATTTGATCGAATCAAGAGCATCATATCATATGACACCACATAGAGAATGGTTTTGCGAATATGAATGATATGAAGGAGGAGATGTGTTCTTGGGGGACAAATTGAAAACCAAAATTGTTGGACTGGGAATACTCTGACTAATACTACATGATGTTAGGAGCAAAACCCTTCCAAGTGTGATACATATTCAGGGTTTTTCCAAAAACCTAATATATGTCAATAAGATTAGTGATGCAGGTGTGAGCACTCTATTTTAGAAGGATACATTCATGATGGTCAGAAGTATGATGGCATTAATGAAAGGAGTTCATATTGGAACCCTATACAAATTGTTAAGGAATTTAGACTCAAATTTGACTTGACTTGAATAAACTCGGGCTAATTCAATTCACACTGACTTGACAAGGATTCATCAAGTCAACTTGACCATGCTATGGCACAATAGGATGAGATAGATTGGAGAAAAAGGACTTCAAGGTATGGTCGAAGATTTTGTTGAATGTAATTTAGAATTTGAGTTTTTGAACATTGTATATATGGAAAACAAAGTCGGGTGAGGTTCCCATCTAGAGTGACAATGGAAAAGGAGATTCTAGAATTGGTTCATAGTGATGTGTTTTTACTTATATCAGTTCCTTCACTCGGTGGATCCCTGTATTATGAATCCTTCATATATGTATTTTCCAGGAATACTTGGATATATTTCCTAAGGAAGAAATAAGATTTTTTTGATAAATTCAAAGAGTTTAAGTCTCTTGTGGAAAACTATATAGATAAGAAGAGAAAGGTGTTGAGAACTAACAACGTAAGTGAATTATGTGGAAATGAATTTGAGCAGTTCTCCAAGCAGTGTGGAATAGCACACCAAAATACCACACCATTTACACCACGAAAAATGGATTTGTCAAGAGAATGAACAAAATGTTTATGGACAAGGCAAGGAACATGCTCAGTGGTGCTGGGCTCACACAAGAATTCTAGGAAGAGGCAACTGACACTGCAAAATATCTAGTGAATATGTCTCCTTCATCAACACTAGTTGACATGACTCCACGTGAGGTATGGTCTATTTAGAATTCTTCTCTCTCACATTTCAATGTATTTTTATGTGATGCATTTGTTCATGTTCCCAAGGAAAAGAGGAGCATGCTGGACAATAAGGTAGTCAAGTGTATTTTCATTGGATACAAAGAAGGAATGAAATGATATAAGCTATAGGATTCTTCATAAAGGAAAATAGTGTACAGTTGATATGTAGTATTCAGAGAAGTAAAAAGGAATTATGAGTCTGAAGTGGTTCAAATAGAGAATAACCTAAAGAAAGTGAGCTTTGAACTGAGGAACAAAGAAGAAGATGTTTTTGATGAGTCGACTGAAGCAGATGAAGAGTTGGAATAACCGACCCTAGTAGTAAGGAGGTCTAAACGAGTAAGAAAATTAGTCAAAAGGTATAGTTAGCCTGAATTTCATTCCACATTTGTGTTAACTTCCACTAACAAGGAGTCCAAGTTAGTCAGTAAAGTATTCAACTCGAGAGAGGGTAGACTCTAGAAGCAAGCCATGGTCGAAGAGATGGAATCCTTGCATAAGAATGAGACATGGGATTTATTCAAATTACCTAATGGAAGAAATATTGTGAGTAGCAAGTGGGTATTCGATAAGAATATGAAAACAACAGATCAAGTTGAGAAATTTAAAGCTCGATTGGCAGTGAAAGGATAATCCCAAGTTGAGGGAGTCGACTTTGGTGAGATTTTTTCCCCTGCCGCAAAATTAACTTCCATTAGAGTATAAATGTCTCTAGATGCATCATTTCATCAAGAAATAGAATATATGGATGTGAAGACAACATTCTTACATGGGTATCTAGAAGACGAAATCAACATGAAATAACCCGAAGGTTTTGTAGTAAGGGGAAAGAAATATTTGGTGTGCAAGTTCAATAGTTAGCCTTGATCCCTTTTAGTTATCCCTACTCTCCTATGCAAGTGTTTTTGGTAGTCTAATGTATGTAATGGTATGAACTCAAACAAACATTTCCCATGCAATGGGAGTGTTGAGAAGATACATGTCGACACCTGGAAAGGAGCATTGGATAGTTTTCAAGAGAGTATTCAGGTATTTATGTGGCACAAAATACTATGTTATATGCTACGAAGGGAATCTTGAAAATGTCAGTGGAATAGATGTACATGGATTTATCGATGTCGACTGAGCTAGAGATCTGGATCAACGAAGGTCGACCAATGGATATGTGTTCAATATGTTCGATGGAGTAGTCAGTTGGAAGAGTAAGCAAGATGAGGTCATATCCTTGTAAAAAATAGAAGATGAATACATGGTATCCACTCATGGAAGCAAAGAAGAAGTAGGGATACAATGACTATGTTCAATGATTGGGTTTGAGTAGAGAGCTATGAAGATAAATTGAAATAATCAAAGAAAAATATTTCTAGAAAAGAACTCAACTTATCATTCCAAGACTAAGCATATTGAAGTACAATACCATTTTGTGAGAGACATGGTGGAAAGAAACAAGGTGCTACTGGAGAACGTAGACACATTGGAAAACATAGTAGACCCTTTAACCAATTTTGTGAGTTTTGTGAAGTTCTCTTGGTGTAGAGAGGCAATGGGAATTGTTACCCTAGGTATGTGAATTTTTTTTAGGAAACTCCTGGTTTCAAGAAAGAATAAAACAAGTGGGATAATGTTGATTTGGTATATTCTTTGGAGTGAAAGTCAAGTCAAGATGGATGGACTAGCAGTTAAAGTTGAAATTCGAGGTTGATCGACTGGGAAAAGTTCAAGTTGGAGTAATTGATAATAATTAAAATAGGTCAACCGAGAAGAGGTCGACAATTGGTCAAGTGGAAACTGACTAAAGAATAAATGGACGTCGACTGGTAGTCAACTAGTAATCCAACCTGATATTCCATTGTAATAAAATCCTGAGATTCGTGATATTTCTAGCCAATGCTTTGCATGGATCTATAACCATTTTTGGGTTCCTTTATTTAAGGTTTTACCTATTGTAAATCCTATAAATAAGGTGCGTTGTTGTTGGCCCTCGACCAATTTTTGAGCAATCCTTGGTCAATTTTGACCATTTTGGACTTCGACAGCCTGTCGAAGGTGGAGCACAAGACAAAGCAAATATCACGGTATCTCGACCTCTTTTTGGGTCCTTTTTGGGATTTGGGAATATTTAACGGGTATGGGAATGTCGGCCCATGGATTTACCCATGCTTGGACCTATTTTGTAATATATAAATAGATGTCTAGTCAGTGTAAGGAAAAAGGAGAAGAGGCATCTATGTGATGTTGTGCTAAGTGAAAGTGTAGCTTGTAAATGCTTTGTGCATACTATGAGAGACTTGCAGAGCTAAGTGAAAGTGGTTGTGACAAACTATGAATGGATTTGTGTTGTAACGCAAGGAAGGAGGATCTAACGAGGTGCGCAGATCTCTTGTCCTATGCGGAGTAAGGTTTTTGTGGCTCTGTGCATGTATCTGATTAGAGAAGCTAATAAAGAAGAATATTTTGTGGTTGTAGCCCCAGGGTGGGGGTGAACCACATATATGTTGTGTTTCTCTGCTTTGTGTGATGTTTTGGTGTACTTATGTGTTATATTCTAAGTGATTGACATAGATAGATAAATAGATATGTTTATACTTTGTGCTTATGATGAATCTAGATGCTATATATGACCTCTGTGAACTTGCTTAGTGCATGAATCTTCTAGATCTGATCTAATTCCTTATGCTAAGTGCTTAGATATATTAGATCTGGGTGAATGTTTCGATGCTCTGTTTTATCGACGGAGTAGATATTGGTTAAATATTGATGAAGGTTTACTACTGAGTGCTCTGTTAAATACTAGAATCACAGATCTGTGTCACAGCTAAGGTTGCAGACGTCTAAGTCCTGCAACCACCCCTTCCTCTACCTTGGGTGAGACTTCATCTGCTTCGCAAGTGTTTCCAAAATGGCTGGTAGTTAGGGTTTTGTTGGTGCATTGTTGTAGCATTCAACCCTGGGTCTACTCCTATACCAATAGTTGTATTCATATTAAGTTGATCTTCATGCTAATGATTAGCAATAGGTTGTTGGTCATGTAGATGTAATCAAACATGGCTACAGGGTTGTTCTTATGTAAATCAAGAAGGTATGATGTCAATTGCGTCTTAGGTGTAGACCAAGATTAGGCATGTAACCTTGTATCATGAATGAATAAGACAACAAGAGAGAAATACACTCAAGGAATGTTTGTTTTCTTGTTTGGGTTTCCAGGGTAAAATCTTTATGCACTGTATGTTTTCCTTGTCATTTATTTTGAGCCTAAATATTTATTCCTCTCTTATGTTAGGTTTATCCTAGAAGTCCAAATTTCTTGACAAATTGCATACTATAACTTATAGAAACATATCTGATCTTTCTAGATATCAAAGAAAATTAGGATGAGGATGTGGGGGTCATCACGACCTATATCTCACGGGATATTTGTTTTCACATTAGTGGAATCAACTTCCCTCATCAAGTATGGAAGAAGTTGAAGTTGTCGTTTAATAGAGTTGATGAAAGAAACATCATGCAATTGTAGAAAGATTTTATCTCTCTCGATCCTCATTCTTTTGATATAATAGACGACTATTTGACATGGGTGAAGGAACTGCAATTTAAAATGGGAGAATGTGGAAAGAATTACTAGAAGAAAGACGATAAACTCATTTAGTTGGTCTTGATAAATTTGAGAACACCATTCGATGTGTTTATTTTGAATTTATGCACCAATGAGAAGGCATGAAAGGAAGATACTAAGGATTACATGTTTGAATATTTATGTGGCATTTTGACCATTGATCAACATAGATTTTTTGACAAAGGAAAGCATGGTGGTAAACATCAACCCACTTGTTGAAGGGGAAGTTTAAGTAGAATCACAAGGAAAGAAGAGAGTTTGATACCCCTATAGAGAGACATGATTGCCTTGAGTAGAAACCTAAAGGGAAAACATATGCACTCTATCAAAGTCAAAAGAAGAATACATGTTAATGATGTGGAAATACTAGACATGTAGAGAAGGTTTGCTACAATAAGTGAGATGACTTAGAGGAAAAGGTTAAACACCTTGAAGGAGACATGTTTCCTATTCTTCGACCCACTAAAAATTTCACCTTCCAAGTTAAATCGTATGAAACCGTGTTATCTCATTCTATGCATAACAAATGGGTAGTTGACTTTGGGCGCACTCATCACATTGATAAGTATGCTTCCTTGTTCACCTTCTTGAAAAAATATGAGGATAGGAAGATTTACATGGATTATGACTTTGCTATGGATATTGTTGGTCAGGGTGATGTTTCCTATCGACATGAGAGAATTGCCGATGTTTATAATGTATCGTAACTCAATGCCAATCTATTTTCAACTTCTTAATTAACACATATACTTAAGATTGTGGATTTTTGACTAGATTGGTTCTTTGTTCGAGATTTGAAGAAATTTTAGTCAATTGTGACCAGTAGGCTTCTCGATCCAAGCAGTTGTCAGTACAAATTATGTGACATGACTTGACCTAAATATGACCGAATTCTCTTGTTTCTCACACCGACGAAAGAATTTGAACCTTGTATGAATGCCTTGACCATCTAAACTTTCAAAGTCTGTAGTCGATGGAAACTTAGAATATGGTTTCTATGTTACCTAAGTTTTTCCCCTTGGTGGAGTTTGTAAAGGATGTGTGCTTGTCAAGAATCATTAGGCACCCTTTGACTCCGACAAAGCATGGAAAGAAAAAAAACTATGGGATTTCATTCACAATGATATATGTGTAAGTTTTAAACCTGCAAAGTAAAGAAATGCATATAGATTCTTAAGCAATAAAGAAATTAATCAATGGCTCATACACAGAGTACACAGAGATTTTATACCGGAAACCCTCAACCGGGAAAACCTTTCTTATTTTCATTATATCGAATTTCACCATTCGCCATACAATATATACAATGTTTTTAGGTATTCTGTAG
>SNQJ01S0021134.1:0-12845 GCA_010110895.2 Picea sitchensis | reverse complement strand
CCTCCTCCTCCTCCTCATATTGCAGAAGTTGGTGTTGCCTTGCTTTCTCTCAATCATAGGAATTGATGAGCAATCCAGTTGACCATTATCCTCCAATTTTCAATGACCAGTACATGGCCACCCACCAACCCTGATTGGACTCCGTATGTTTGTTATCCTTTTTATATTATCCGCGATTCTTGCGATTCTTGTTTTTAAGGAATTTTACTCCTTCCTTTCTTCGGATGACAAGAACCCAAACACATTGTAATATTACTCTGATAGTAATTCAATTATGGATTTAGGTTATCAGACCGCCTAGCTGTAAATTCAACGGTTGACCTTATCGCTTCACCTTAGATAATCCAAACCTACAAATGAGTTAAGAATGGCCATAATATTATGAGTTAAGAATGGTCGTAATATTATTTTATCTTTTCTGATTGACCAGACGATTGACTTAGTTGGAGTTGTGAATACTGTAGTTGTGAATACTAAATCAAGGACTTGTCTAATTGTTTTAAGTCTTGTTTTTTTAAACATGAATTTGATGACATAACATAAATCTGTAAGTAATCACAATTTTGTATTGTTTAAATTTTAATTTTTAAATCCGAAAATAAATTTAGCTTGTTTAAAAGTTCTTATGACAATCACATTAAATAAAATTAACTACTCAAATTTAGAGAGACAATAAAATCAAATACAAAATATCATAAAAAAACAAAAATATAAAACAACAAAAACATAAAACAGCTAAACTACAATCTAAATCAAATAAAAAATGACAATAATGTATTTCCTCACCCATACTTTACTTGCATATGTTGTCAACTAAACAATAGTATCCATACTACCTGGCCTGAAATACCACCGCATACGTTTAGTTGTTGAACGTTCAATCAGTCACTTCAGTTTTCTGGTTGTGAAAGATGAATCAAATTAGGGTTGCATTTCTGGGCATTTGATATGGATCATTCAATAATAGCAATTTGGTACGAAGAATTGTTGAAATACAAGTTTGTGTTACTTAAATTCTAATTTTGGGCACCTAAGTCTTGAAATTAGTTTTAAAATGTTGAAATAGCAGTTTCACATTGAAGACAATTTTAATCTAATTAGACGAAACAATTTTAATCTGATTAGACAATTTTAGGCTATCTGATAACCCTGCATTTCCGTGCATATAGCTTGTAGTGAATCAGCTCACTACAAGAAGAACACATTCTTGTGGAGGTTTTTACAGAACCTCCCTGAAAATTTATTCTCTATGTTATTTATAGCAGAGGTTGTTAGAGGAGGAGGGTGACTAAAGGTTTTTGCGGAGGATTTTTTTTTCCAGTGCACCTTTATGGTACAAATGCTATTTTTCACACCTCAAAGAAATTGTACCATTACTTAAATGTTCAAACACATTGTCACTATTCACAGCGGAGATAAGCGACTACAAGTTTTTGCAGAGTTTTTTGCTCACTGCAGCATTGAGGTATATACACACTAGTCATATTATAAACAATACATAACTGGTGCATCGATGTTATAGTAGCATCGCCATGCCTTATAATAAAATTACATGCATCGAATAAATCCCACCAATGCAATTGAACAGTACACATGGGGACGTTCATGAAAAATACAACACTAACACATCCATGTTTCATAAGCACCACCATACTTTATAATAAAATTACATGCATCGAATAAATCACACTGGTATACTGAATAGTACCCCTAGTGCATATTATATCGAAAGGTGCATTGTGATAGGGTAAATAAAAAAAAAATACCAAACCAATTTTCATTGTTACAATGCATCTCATGCTTCCAAACTCTCAAGAAAGAACCGATGCTCACCTTTCTTCCTAAGAAACCATGTTTTCAGTGCTCTACACCGACTAGGATAGCTCCATTGGTGGATCCCACACATTTTCAAATTTTTTAAATTACCACCCATTTTCATTTCCTCTTAAAAGTGCAACCATGCCTTTTTGGGACATAAGTGACTAGGAAAAATATTTAATACCTTCCTATTTTAATTTTCATCCAATAAAAATTATAATTAAGATTGAAATTTCACATTTTCTTCAAATTTGTTTTCACACGGTGCTCCTGAACGGTTCATCTCACCTCGAAGCAGTGTGCACTATGTTAAATACACAATGCGCACTACTTCCGGTGTGTCCATATATGTTCACTCTAGTTCCATTCAATCTAGTGAACCAAGATAAATTACCAAAAAACAAAGTGGTGGGTGTTAGAATCATTTTTTTTATAGTTAGAGTCACAAGTTTGTCCAATTTTTTTAGAGCCATGACTTAGTTTTTTGAAAGAAAAAACAAAGTTTTCTTGGATAAGTCACAATTGGTGTGTCAAAGTTTATGAGGTCAGTGACAAAACTAAGGGATGGTTTGAAAAATCAAGGAATTTGGATAAAAGTTGGGAAAAGGGGTGTAAGGATTAGTCATGTTTGAATTGTATGGGTTTATCTTCTTAAATTTTGAGTCATGTCAAAACAGGGGAATTTAGGTACCAAAGTCGAGTCAAGTGGTTAATATAAAGGTCACGTCAAAATATATTATGAGCATCATTACCTAATCATGAAGTCAGAAAAGTGAACAATCATGGCACTCCTATCATTTGTAGTTTGCACACTTCAAAAGTGTACTCGTTGCATGGGTTTGCTGCAAAAATATTCAACCTACTTTCGAACTTCTCCTCACCATGGATTTACCATCCTCTTCCATGATTTCATTCCTTGTCCATTCAAGCATAAATATTGGTCACCCTTCATGCTTCTCCATCACTTTCATAATTTGTGCATTGTCCATAGTTTTTCAGCAATCTCTAGATCCCTTTGCTACATAAAAAATATTTGCTGTCAGTCCTTATGTAAGACTTATGCTATTTTGATTTTTCTTTGTCTCCTCCATTCATTTCATCCATTTCTTAAAATTCTTCTTGGAGCTCTTTGTAAACTAGATTTTTGGAACGAGTTGTTTCTTCTCAAAGTCATCCTTCCTTCTTCTGAACTACCTACTATTGCGCTGATATTTTTGTTGCGCGCCAAGTTTTCCCACTCTGCGAAATTTTTTCGTCACACTTTCCTGCCACGACGAGTTTTCCACTACGCCAAATTTTTCCATCACACTTTCTTGCCACTTCGATTTTTCCACTACACCAAAATTTTCCATCGCACTTTATTTCTGGGCTGAATTTCTCATTGCGTCGAATTTTCTGTTACTAATTTGTTTGTCGTACAAAAACTCCTGTTGCTACCTTTTGTTGTAGTTTCTACAAAGTTTATCATTCTTATTCATTGCGTAGAGAGGGTATTACAATTTATTGTTGCACTCTTGAAATTAATATATACCAATACCATGGAAACTTCCCAAAGAAAAACAAAGAATGTAAGAAGTGGTAGGGACGTGAGGTTCGAACCTTAGGATTTAAAGTTAATAAATGCAGACTCAACGAACAAACATATTTTTAACAACCCAAATGTATTTGTTTCTGTGAAAGGATTCAAGGATATAGTGCACAACTAGCTGAGAAGTTCACCCTCAATTTTACTGGTGTCAGTGCAACAATTGCAGGAATCACTTTCCAAGTGACAAAGGAAACTATGTCAGTTGTGATGGAGATCCCTCTACAGGGATAAAAATGGTTTAAAGGTATTCCTTTAGACATTTCATGTTATATGGATTTCATCAAGCCTGAATATCAAAATTGAAAAATTGGAGCTGACATTCCAAGAGAGTATATCCAGGAGCCTTTTGAGAAACTTTTGAAGATAATCAGGAAACACTTCACCTGTGAAGGAAGATTTGACAAGGTGCACCCATACCACATCAGGTTACTGATGCATTTCACATGGAAAAATATCTTAAACTTACATTTCATCTTGTGCTAAATCCTGGGAAAGATGGTAGACAATGTCCAGGCCAAATCTGATTAGCCAGAGAACAACTTATTCCATTTTTCATTAATTAATATGTTGGAGGTTGAAGAGTTGATAAATTTGAACAATGATTGGATTTTTTTTTTTTATTTTGGCTAAAATTCCCAGAGACAGTAAAGGAGACATTCCTCTATCTGCTGATAAATAAGCACTTCATAGTTCATGGAAGATACGGGGAGATGTTACTGAAAGAAGAAAAGGGAAATAAATGGAAGACTCATCATTCAGTCAGTCAATATCCCAGAAGAGAATCAAGACAAGATGTACTGATAAAACTGAGAATATTGAAGCTCCCAGTAAACCACACACTAGGTGCTTTTCTAGGAGACTTCCCATACCCACAGTTCATCTAAATCTTGTTGAATGTGAAAACCAGAGAATTGATGAGAAGCAGGAGGATTTAGGTGAGGAAAGTGAAAATACTCAGGAAGTGAAACAGAAACTAAAGCAAGATCAACACATCATATCCCAATTTTATCAAGAAAACAGAGAACTGAGAAGGCAACCGACATAAAAAATTATTGAAACACCATCACAGAGTCAAGTAGGTTAGTTATCTCCTACCTCACCAACAACAAGGGAAAATAATATAAATTGTCTTAAAAGAAGATCACAGAGGCCCAAGATGTAATCATTTATCTTAAGGAGGAAAAGAGGATGTTAGAGGAAATAATCATGCAACATTCCAAGGAATGCAAACTAGCTATTGATAATGCATGCAAATTTCTCTCCGGTGCTCAATTAAATTTGAAAAGATATGGGGATTTGTTGAGACAGATGAAGAATTTGAAAAGACAAATCTTGTCATTGAGAAGGACAAATAGGGCCTTATAACTGCAGGTGACTCTAAACAAAGAATCTACATACAAATTGGATGATCCCATTCTTTGTAGCCAACTGGATTCATGCGCACAACCTCTACATGAATATCTTCCGCGCAAAATCACTGCCCAGATTTCACAACTAGCAGTTGCGCAGTAGAATCTAGAATCTATTATGCAGTGGTGAAAGTGTTGTCCAAAAATACACATAATGTTTCATCACAACAATATGGTTGTGATTTGCCAAAATAATTTATGATTGTAGTTTGATCCACAACTCTAGGAGATAGTAGTTTGATTCCTAACATCTTAGTGTACCTTTACTTTCTATATATAGGGACTAATTTTATGTAAAAAAGGGGCACGCAGGAAAAGGTATAGATATTTTGATCCTCTGTGTAATTTCCTGAATCTAAAGAAATACAAATGCAAAAGTCTCGAGTTCCTTAAGAAAAAGATTCTAATGGTGATGCTCTGAAGTTTGTACCTCTCCTTGTATGTATTTCCTATGTATTCATATTCATTTTCACTTCTCTTATATTTAAATTGGTAAATTTTAAAGTCCAGAATTCATCTAAGTGGTGCTCTAGACTGAACCAATTTAATTTTTTTTATCTTCCCAGCTAAGATCAGAATTCATCCACTACGGTGCTCTAATTTTGTTGTATGTTTATTTTCTTCTTTCTCCCTACATAATCAAATTAATTATTGAATTTCATCATGTTGTTTATCCTTTGTTCCTCTGAGGATTTCTACCTACCAAACATTGTTTCATTGTTTTCAGGGGTTGACTCCATATCCATAGAAACACTATCTTTTATCATCAGACCTATTAAAAATCTACCTTGAAGTTTAAAGTCTAGCCACCAAGAAAAGAAACTTGTCTATCAGAGATCAAGTCTCAAAGAGATCCCTCTCTGGATTGGAAATGCTAGTTTCCAGTCTTAAAGTTGGTTTGTAGGTTACCTTTGTAGATTTCTTTTTCAGCCCAACAATTTACTCAGCATTAACAGTCCTCATCTAACATGTATGCATCTTTGTATTCATCATGGGTAAAAGGTTCCATGTGCATAGGAGTTTTGAAAGATATAATATTGGACGTGAGTGTCCTTGAAAAAATGTATATTAATTTATTATGTTTTCCCTTATTATATTTTATGACTAGATGAAACTACTACAAAATCCCCATCCACTTGTAGTGTATGGTTTTTTGAAGTTTACTCTGGGCCTACAAATAATATTCTGGATGGTGATGGGTATGGATAATGTTTTTTTGTCCCATTGTATGGTGCTTACACTTATTAATATCTTGAACCAAGGCATAGAGCTCCTTAGCATATGTATGGTAGTTCAGGATTCCTCCATGAAACATTTCATAATGATAGTGTAATGGCTTACCTCCTTGTATCAAGACCACTCCCATAGCATAACCACTTGCATCCATCTCCACTTTGAATGTATTTTGCAATTGAAGCAATGAAATAAATAGTTATGAATCATCGTCCATTTCATCTCATCAAAATATTTCCACTTATTCTTTCCCCACTAGAAAATCTTACCACTAGTTATTTTGGCATGGAGTGGTGCAACTACGATTAAAATGGATTCTACAAACTTTTGTAGGTACTACGTTGCCAAAAACATGTCATAAAATTAATGAAAATAGTAGGAAATAACCACTTGAGGATGGCCTCCATCTTCACAAGATCTATCTTGAGTTCCTCCCCACCAATCATTTACTACCCAAAATACACCAATCACTACTGAGAAAACTCACATTTCTTAAGGTTAGTYAGTAGATGATTCTTTTTTAAAGCCTCTAATACCTRCATGAGAYGTGAGATGTGTTTTTCCTAKGTAGATTTATAAATAAATATGTCATCCAAATACACTATTACAAATGAATATGAATAGGGATGCAATATATCATTCTTCAATCACATAAAGGTAGTTGGTGCATTACATAAACCAAAAGACATTACCATCCATTCATAAAAATCTTGCCTTGTCTTGAAGGTGATATGCTAGGTGTCTTATTCTTTAATGTTTACCTAGTGGTATCCTAATTCGGTACCCAACCTATTGAAGTACTTGGCATGGTACAATTGATATAAAAAATCATCTATCCTAGGAAGAGGATACTAATTCTTGAGGGCGGTATTGTTCAACTATATATCGTCGATAGAAATTTTACAAATTCTATCCTTTTGGGAACTATCATGAGAGGTGACCGACAAGGTGAGGTGCTTGGTCAAATTACTCCTTACTCTAGTAGTTTCTAAAATAACTTCTTCACTTCCTCTTCTTCCAGAGTAAACTATCTGTATAGCTCAATTTTTTGTAGTGGGGAGTTATGAAACAATTGTATCTCATGATTTACTTCCCTCTTAGGTGGTAACCATTTAGGCTCCTGTAACACTCCTATTTATTTTTACAACAACTCCTCCAGCTAACATTTCTATTCTTTATTATATCCCTCTATGGATGCCTTTACTCTTAGCAATTCTTCCCCTAGATGATTCTCTCTTAGGAAAAGAAATAAAAATTTTCTACTAGAACTAATCAACATTTATATTTTTTATCAATTACCGGAGAGATATTTCATTTACTTTTGTGTGCATGTATTATGAAATACTTCCCTTCCTTAATTAGGTGGTATTGTATTTATATCCTCATGAATATCACATCCCTTATATACAATAGTAGTTCCCAAACACTGCACCACACACATCAATGGAAACTACACCTAATTCCACCTCATAAACAAAATATATACTTATAATATATTTTATCTTGCACTATATAGTGACCTTGAGATATGCATCATTGTTGACCCATCCCAATGGATATGGGCTAGGATGACCATGCACTTCCAATCTAATCTTGCTAACCTAGATCTTAATATGGAATATGTTTCCCATATTCTTATCTTCCTTGTCATGAAGGATACTCACATTTAGCTCCTTTTTCATTAAAGTGTATACAATATTCTCATCCACATGCAACATTATCTCTACCAATTTTCCTAAATCCATTCCTAGTAGGTTATTCTTCTTTCTATCCTTCTTATGGTTATTTGAATTCAACTCTTCAGGTGGATTACAATACTTATCTTCATTAAGACCATCAATATTACAATGGTTTCATTAGTTGTTTGGATCCTTACACTAATGTGCAATATCTATCTCTTTCGTATCCTTCCTTTTCCACTTATTCTTCCCCTCCTTGGAAGCATCTTGGTGGTATCTATGTTTAGAATCCCTTGATTGTCCTTTGTTATGGCTTATGTTCTCTATATAATGTGATTGCACACAAGCCGCATAAATGGTCATAGGTTTGAAGAGCATCACTTGTTTCCATAGATGGTTGTGTATATCCCCCATATACTTCATGAGTATTTCTAGTTTCTTGGGAGATATACCTAGGATAATCACCATTTTTGGGAACTTGGTGTTTTCCTCTTGCACACTTTTCCTTTGCCTCTACCTGAAGTGATTGAAATGGATCCACTAGTCCTATACATACCCAGTAGGGTACACGTGTGACTTGATGTTTGTTTTAAACACCTCCCTATTCGTTACTAGTGGATCACCCACTAACTTCAGTGTCTCTGTGTGTCTTTCCCACCAAGTTAGTGCATGGACCTGTAGTTTCAATTGGAAAATTGAAATATTATACTCCTTATCTAAATTATGGACATTGAAGTACACTTAAAACTATTGCAACCAATGATTCAAATTAAAAACATCAATATCACCTTGATAGGGTTTGATGTGTTGGGGATTGGGTGTTACCTGATACAAAACAAATAAACAAAAATACAAATAACTGAAGAGGAAACATTTATTTGAAGATAAGAGATGGTGTCTAAAGACACTGTTATAGTACTTAAGGACAACACATTGTGATCATAAATCAACAATGCATATTGAACATGTTGTACAACAACAAGAATCACATGTTAATAATGACCCATCTGATTTTCTATTTAAATCTTCAAGATCTAACCAACTTCCTTGGAATACCAATTACCTTTTCCAAACCTAACCGCTGAGGATTAGAGTTGATTCTATCAAATATGCATTGTTTAGTCAACTCAACCAGGATTATTGCACTAACCATCCATGTGTTCAACTCATAGTCATTTTCTCAGTTGGTCTATCCATTGATCATATGTCTTCTACTATTGGTTGACTATTCGATCGACATGCTTATTGACTACTTGATTGACTAATGTAGATATCTCTTCAATCACCTAGCTAACTATTTCTAGATGTGGTATGATCGCCTGACTGACTGATTCTAGGAGAAGTGTGATGAACTATAAAAACTTGATGTTCCAACACCCCCCAATTAACACAAAACTCTGGAGATGTAGGAGGTGAAATTACATCGTTGGGACACCCCCCCATAATTTCATCTTCCTAAAGTCCAAACATCATATGGAGCTTCGTAAAGCTAGCTTCATATAATGCCTTAGTGAATATATCAGTTACATGATCATCTGTTTTTCAATAGAAAAGAAACACAATGTTCTCATGAACCAACTATATTAAATAGTGATCAAGGAGCTAAACATGATTCATCACACTATGGGAAATAGGGTTTTCATCAAATTGAATGTAACTTTGATTGTCACACTAGAGAGAGGTCAAGGCCTACACATGAAAGCCATGTTCACCCAAAAGATGGAAGATCCAGACTACCTCTATACCTACATGAACAACACCATGATATTTGGATTCTATAGTTGAAAACGAGACTACCCTCTCTTTCTTGTACAACCATACCAATGGTCTAGGGATGAAGTGAAAAAAATAACCAAAAGTGGACATTTGATCATCACTATCACCAACCTAGTCAGAGTCGGTGAAGCTGGCCATCGAACTTTAAATTAGACAATACTTGATACCAGAATGAGTGGTACCCTTGATATAGAAAAAATTAATTTGACTACTTTCAGGTGGCTTTCTCTAGGATATTGGATAAACTAGAAACCACACTAAAATGAATGGAAATTTCAAGTCGAATGTCAGTAAGATAAATGAGACTGTCAACCAGTTGTTGATAGAGTGTAGAATCAACATGGGGAGTTTGAAAAGTTGTGTTCATCTTTACTCCAGATACATATGGACCACCTTAAAACATGCAAAAATACTCATTAAATATTTATATTGAGAAATGAAAATACCATCATACAATGGCAATACTTGAAGACCCAAAACATAATGTAGAATGTCAAGATCTATCATTTCAAAGGAGTTCTTAGGCTTATTCTTGAATCTAAGAATAACATCAATGTTATTTCTAATTATAACTAGGTCATCAATAGATACAACAATAATCAAAGTATTTCCATGAGCATCAAGTACATGTAAGTTGCAACCATATTCAAAACATTTGAAGCCATTTCAAGGAAAGCAATTATTGATATTATCATACCAAAATTTGTTATCTTGCTTCAAACCATAGAGAGAATTATTGAGTCAAAAAACAAGGTTAGAATCTGTCACAAAATTGGGAGGCTATTCAATGAAAAATTCTTCATATATGTCTCCATGAAGAAAAGAAATCTCCACATACATCTATTGGATCTGCCATCCAAATCAAGTAGCAAGAGAAAGAATCAACCGAACATAGTTCATCTTTGCAACAAGGGAACATTTCTCAGTGTAGTCAATGCCTTCTTGTTGAGAAAATCCCTTCTTAACCATGTGAGCTTTGTGACACCCAAAAACACCTTTAGATGTAAATTTGGTCATGTAGACCCATCGACACTTAACAATTTGTTTTCCTTGTGATCAGGGAACTAATTCCAAAGTGTGATTCTTTAACAAATAATCCAATTATGTCTACATAGCATGCTTCCATTCATGTCATCCTTGGAAATTTGAGTAGGTGGTAGTATCATAAGTTTCAAGTACATGAGTCACATAAGAAATTTTGTCATGTTGCTTCTAAGTTTGAGTTTGTCGGCATGAAGAAACATCATCGACATCAATTCCAACAACTTCAAAGGTATTTATATCCCATTCGTGTAGACAAGAAAGAGGTGAACTATTTTTTACTACAAAAGGTTCAGAAGAAGTAGAACCAATTTCAGTCTAAGGAGCTGGAGGATAATTCAAAAAAAATATTGTCTAACAAGTCGACTCGAAGGTCAATGGTCCAGTTGAAATAGGAATATAATTTGAATGTCTAGTCAAAGAACTGAATGGAGGAAGAGGGGAAAGAGAGTCATAAACAAAATCAAAATGGTCATATTGTAACAAACCACATGAGGCATCCAACAACTTGATTCCATAAGACTTCTCATCAAACCATACATTTAATTTTATAATGATTTATCACAGGATCAAATAGTTGATAGGATTTGGAATCTTCAGAGTATCCCATCATGATGAAAATATGACTCTTTGCATCCAACATCATGTTTTAATCATTAGATATATGATCCTAGGAAACAAAACCAAACACATGGAGGTGGTCAACTAAGTTCTTCTTTCCACACTTATTGTTCAACTAGAGTCACCAAAGTAATATCTTGATTCGATATGTGATTGAGTAGATAGAATTCACAATAGATAGCTTAAGTCCAGAAGAAAAGAGGTGAGCCTTTTTCCTACAAGATACATCTATCCATTTCAACTAATGTGTGATTATTTCATTATGCAATGTCATTTTTCTTATGTGTATGAGGAACTTACCATTTCTAGTCAATACTATATCGAACCAAGTATTATTCAAAGGGTCGATTTACATACTCACCACCATTGTTTGATCTTAGGCACATAATGGATTATCCACACTTGTTTTTAGAAAAGGCTCTAGATTATTTTAACTTCTCAAAGATAATATTCTTATTCTTCATAAAGAAAACCCAAGTGAAACGAGAGAAATCATCAATGAAAGTTAAGATATACCTTGCACCTACTAATGAAGGTAAGTTGATGCAACATATTGTTGGGTATGTGTTATATTCTTTGCATGTGTGTGTGTGGGTGGGTGTGTCAGATACTACAAATGCGTCTGGTGATCCCTTCACCTAGAGATATGTCATGTGCATCGGGCACTTTCCTAGGGGGGTCCCAGGGGGGGGAAGGTATGCCCCCCTGCTTACGCACAGCGTTCGGGGCAGTGCCCTGAATTTTTTTTTTGGGCGGTTTTTGCTATTTTTAGCGGATTTGTAAATTAATCTCGGATTAAGGGATTAGGGTTTTGGTATCTACGAAATACCTAAAAACATTGTATATATTGTATGGAGAATGGTGAAATTCGATATAATGAAAATAAAAAGGTTTTCCCAGTTGAGGGTTTCCGGTATAAAATCTCTGTGTACTCTGTGTATGAGCCATTGATTAATTTCTGTATTTCTTCAAAATCTATATGCATTGCTTTACTTCGCATGTTTAAAACTTACATGTGGTATCAAAGCTCATTTTTGGCTTCAGAGGGACGCCTTTGTTGCTGAGGGTTTGGCTCGGTCTTGATAGATCAAGTTTATCTTGGGTCTGTGATAAACCTGGGTTTAGTGGGAGATTTTGCAGTGGAGATTTGAGTAAAGAAAGAGGAATGATGAACTCATCTATAATCGAGATAGAGAAGTTCAATGGTAAAAACTTTGAGCTATGGAAGCTCAAGATGGAGGACCTTCTTGTAGACAAATAACAATGGATCGCTGTGGATCCTGGTACAAAGCCTACTGGTACACCATCTACAAGCACACAAGCTACTGGTAGACAACCTACCATTACACAAACTACTAGTATAGCAGTTACTGGTATGTCGAAGGAAGATTGGGACAAGTTGGAAAGAAGAGCAAGGAGTACTATTTGACTCTGCCTGGCATATTTAGTGTTGTTGAATGTCTCGGGAGAATCTAAAGCCAAGGAACTATGGGATAAGTTAGGGAATTTGTATCAATCAAAGTCCCTAGTAAACAAGTTGTTTCTATGAAAGAAGTTGTATCATCTTAGGATGGAAGATGGAGATTCTGTGACAAAACATCTAAATGCCTTTAATACTCTGGTAAGTCAACTTGGATCTATTAATATTACGATTGCAGAAGAATATAAGTGTATTACTTT
>SNQJ01S0021133.1:134257-145953 GCA_010110895.2 Picea sitchensis | reverse complement strand
TTAGGGTTTTGATTTGGTGGCCCTGCCATAGCAGCACCATTAAACCTAACCTTCTAGTCCTTAGGTTTAAGTCCTTCCAAGCCATTAGCTTCTCTCCATTTGACTCCATTAACCCAAGGCACTAGTCTAAGAACAAAATGTTGAGGTTTTTTGTACTTGAACACTCTTTCAAACTCTTTAAATTTGAAACCCTAAACTAACCCTAGCGTCTAGACTAACCCTAATTGATGATGACATCTTGCCTATTTTAAACTTGTACTTGGACTAAAAGTTGTGCCTGACTCATCTCTTGATAGCCATAGAGGTTTTAGGCATTTTCATTGGTTGATTTGTCAAAACGTCCACCTCTTTGACTAGCTAACCCTAACCCTAAAACAACAACAATATAGGTGACGTCATACTTGTTAAAACCTTTGTTTGACCCTAAAACATTTTGACATTGTCATCTATTTGATAGACTTTGAGTTGTTGATTACATTCATAAGTTTGTTTAACATTGTCTTTAATTTTGACCTAATACTAGGGCTGACGTCACCCCAATTATGCAATAGTGACGCAACAACAATATTTATATATGAGCAAATTTATGATATTTATTGCATTGTGACATAATAAAGATTTGATTTTTCACATTGAATGCCAATATCTCTTGTGTATTTATTGAAGAAGTGATATAAAATATAAGTGTTTATTGCAATCATTGACTTCGTCAATAATTACTTTCATTAATGCTCATATATGTTAAAGATAGTCATTGATATTATGAAGTACTAACCACTACAACACATTCGTTTAGTTTTATTTGCCTTGTCTCGCAAACAGGTGCCATTCAGTGGAAGATCTTCTCCTTGACTATCTCTTTTGGCAGTAATCTGTGAAGGGAAAGCTTATCCTGGCCTTTGAGTCTTTAACCTTTGCCCCTTTTCCTTCAAAAGCCCCAGATTACTAGGGACGTCTCCCTTGGGATTAGCCACCCTAAACAGAAAGAGCTCCCCATCGAGGTGACAGTGGGTGGGGAAGTTCCTGTTACGCCAGTTTGAGCCTTGACTCCGAGCTATCTAAACCTTTCCTACAAACTGAGCTATAACAGGGCCAACCATATATGTGGAAACATCATGTTGTCTATGAGGCTAAACCCCGTAGTGTCATTATTACTCTGGGATGTCATCTCTATAGGATACCAGAGATAGTTCAGACTATTGCTCCACCAAAACAATGCCGCAAGGTAATCTCTCATACTGCAAAATTCATCCTCTTCACAGTCTGTTCAAAGGATGCACAAAAGACCGCTACACCCACTATAGCCTCAACACCTTCTATCCACCAAAAACAGATTTAGAAGAGAAAGAAGATATTGTTTCTTCACCTACAATGGTGCCTACACAATGCCCCGTCAAACCAAGAGACAACAAGTTGGTGGAACAGATTCAACCCCGCCAACAACAGGTTTGTGATAGTGTTCCACAGACCAAGTAGCACAACTTCTCCAACAAGGCACGCAACTCACCAAGATTCAGATTTAGAAAATGCTTTCCCCTCTTCCTTGGGCACTCAATGCAATGGAGACCATTGCTTCCTAAGGGGCGAGGACTGATCCAGGTGGGTATTGGTGGCCACCCACCTATTCCAACTGGCTCCTCTTGTCAGTTTTTAGTTCAACATGTTCTTTTGTACTTCTTTGTAATTGTGGGTTCTACACTTCCGGGGCTGTCTAAAGCCCTACACATCTTCCAAGTGGATATTGGTGGCCTCCCACTGAATCCAACTGCCTTATTTTGTATGTTTTCATGTACTTCCAAGGCCATTTTGGGGCCCTAAACAATGTTTTTTATGGCGTGCCACAGTCAAATTGGAGACATGGTCAGAGTTTGACGGCATAATGCCTATTTCTCAAAAAGGCCTTTTCAACAGGCTATCACGCGCCTAAAACAGAGATCGTATGCAAAAGTTACGACATCAGAAAGTTAATGTACTAACTTACCCAAATAGGGCCCACATGACTTTTAGCATTTCATCTCCTAGGGTTAGATTTTTGGATGTCTAGGGTTTTGGCATTCATGTTTATCATAAAAAGGCCTTCAGAGCCTCATTGTAATCATCTTCTGGCAAATGAGCATATCCGTCACATCTCTTCTCAGAGATAAAGCTTCCACCATTCTAACGAGTCTTGCACTATGTATTTTTACAGTCTCTTTACAATTGTTTCATTAATTGAAATCGGGTATTGTTGTATTTCTCTGTTTCTGGCAATTTTCATGAGTATTTCATCGTAATTTCTTTACTTCATTTCATTCCGAAAATAATTTGGATTAGTGGTATCAGAGCAGGTTGCTCTTGATCGTTTTTCAGCGCATGTCCTCGACGAGGTCCAAGTATAGCCAGTTGGGTCTCGAGTTTGTCTCTCTTAAGGACAATCACTCTCACACGCCCAAGAAACCCTCGATGGTAGCAGAACAGAAAAATGACGGAGCATAAGATTCTATTAACCCATTGCTTGAGCAAGCTCTCGTGACACAGAGGGACGAAATGATGGAGAATTTTGCACACATCCTTCAACACCTGTCGATAGCAACAAGCACATCTTCATCAAGTGGCCATCTTGGAGGAACCTCTCCCTTCAAGGTACAAGTTAATTTTGATATCCCCATATTTGAAGGTCGCATATATACGGATGCCCTAGAAAAATGGTTAAATCTATTAGAAGGTTATTTCTCTGTTCAAAAAATTTTCGACAGGGAAAAGATCACCTTCGCACTCCTCAACACTTTCCCCCGTGTCAAGCATTGGTGGGAAACTTACTTGGAGCAGAGTTCCACAAAGGAATCTGGAATATATGGGGTCGATCCCACTTAGGATTCTTTTGTGGATGCGGTCAAGAACAATACTATCTTGTTGATAACTATGAAGACCAGTACATGAGATGGACCGCACTACGACAAGAGAAGAGCCAAACAATGCTGGAGTTTACAAATACTTTCCATACCTTGCGCACCAAGATGGGTATCAAAGACTCTAAGCGACATTTGGTTTTAAAATACCGTGGGGCTTTGCATAAGTACATCCAAACCGAAATGGATTTTCTAAACATCTCATCATTAGGAGTTGCCTATCGATATGCTGTCAAAATCGAGAAGAAATTTAGACACCAGAACAAATGGGAATTCGGGTTTGCAAATCTGCAACAACCAAAGCATGGTAAAGACTACCCTAACCAACAACCTCTAGACAACCATTCCAAGACACAGGATGAGAAGGGTAAAGGAAAGATGAAGAATGACACTGGGAAGTGGTGTGACTTCCATAAAAGCCCCTGGCACAACATCAATGAATGTCGCTTGAAACAAACATTGGTGGCCGCAGTCAAAGACACGGAGCCGAACCCTGATTCGGAATCTGATCTAGAAAATATTGAAAACAGGTAGATCATCGACGTAGACCCCACTGTTATTGTCGCGACACAATTCAACCAGAAGAACCAGTAGATCCTGAAGAGAGGGAGCACCTCTTCCATTCACATATGTGGGTGAAGGGGACCCCGTTGCATTTCATTGTTGATAACGACAGCCAGAAGAAGGTCATCTCATCTAAGGTCGTCAAACAGTTGGGGTTGTCGACAACACCACACCCGTAGCCATACAACATCAGGTGGCTTCACCAGGGACGAGATCTCTGTGTCAGCCAACAGTGTTGTTTTCCCTATGGCATCCAACCCTTCAAGGATGAGGTAGTGTGCGATGTAGCCCCTCTTGATGTCTGTGATGTTGTTTTGGTCCAACCATATATGTGGAAACACCATGATGTCTATGAGTCTAGACCCCGTAGCGTCATTACTACTCTTGGAGGTCAGATCTATAGGATATCAGAGGTAGTTCTAAATACTTCTCCACCAAAACAGTGCCGCAAGGTAATCTCTCATACTACAAAATTCATTCTCTTCATAGTTTGTTCAAAGGATGCACAAAATACCACTCCACCCATTGCAACCTGAACACCTTCTATCCAGCAAAAACATATTGTCAAAGAGAAAGAAGATATGGTTTCTTCACCTACAATGGTTCCTACACAATGCCCCATCAAACCCAGAGACAACATGTTGGCAGACCAGATCCAACCCCGCCAACAACAGGTTTGTGACAGTCTTCCACAGACCAAGCAGCACAACTTCTCCAAGAAGGCAGGCACCTCACCAAGATTCAGATTTAGAAAATGCTTTCCCCTCTTCCCTGGGCCCTCAACGTAATGGAGACCATTGCTTTCTAAGGGGGGAGGACTGATCTAGGTCGATATTGGTGGCCACCCACCTATTCCAACTGGCTCCTCTTGTCTTTTTTTAGTTCATCATGTTCTATTGTGCATATTTGTAATTGTGGATTCTACACTTCCGAGGATGTATGAGGCCCTACACATCTTCCAGGTGGATACTAGTGGCTTCCCACCTATTCCAACTCGCTTATTTTGTATGTTTTCATGTCAACACATCTTTTAGTACTTCCAGGACCATTTTGGGGCCCTAAACAGTGTTTTTTTGGCGCGCCACAGTCAAACTATTGATGTAGTTAGATTTTGTCGGCATAATGCATAGTTCTCGAAAAGACCTTTCCAACGGGCTATCACGCGCCTAAAACAGAGATCGTATGCAAAAGTTACAACCTCAGAAAGTTAATGTACTAACTTACCCAAATGGGGCCCACATGAATTTTGGCGTTTCATCTCCTAGGGTTAGGTTTTTGCATGTCTAGGGTTTTGGCATTCGTGTTTATCATAAAAAGGCCTTCATAGCCTCATTGTAATCATCTTCTGGCAAATGAGCATAGTGGTCACATCTCTTCTCAAAGATAAAGTCGACTCCATTCTAACGAGTTTCACACTTTGTATTTTTATTGTCTCTTTACAATTCTTTCATTAATAGAAATCAAGTATCGTTGCATTTCTCTCTTTATCGCAATTTTCATGAGTATTTCATTGTAATTTCTCTGCTTCATTTCACTTCGAAAATAATCTGGATTAGTGGTATCAAAGCAGGATGCTCTTGATCGTTTGTCAACGCATGTCCTCGATGAGGTCTGAGTATAACTAGTTGGGTCTCGAGCTAGCCTCTCTTGAGGACAATCACTCTCGCACACCTAAGAAACCCTCGATGGCGACAGAAAAGAAAAATGGCGGATCAAAAGATTCTATTAACCTGTTTCTTGAGCAAGCTCTTGCGCGACAGAGGGACAAAATGATGGCGAATTTTGCACATATCCTTCAACATCTGTCGATAGAAACAGGTGCATCTTCATCAAGTGGCCATTTTGGAGGAACCTCTCCCCTTAAGGTATAAGTTAATTTTTTTATCCCATATTTGAAGGTCAAATAGATGCGGATGCCCTAGAAAAATGGTTAAATCTATTAGAAGGTTAATTCTTTGTTCACAATTTTTCCGACAGGGAAAATATTACCTTCGCACTCCTCAAGGCTCTCCCCCATGTTAAACATTGGTGGGAAACTTACTGGGAGAAAATTTCCACAAAGGAATCTAGAATATCCAAAGAACACTGCTATCCTCATTATAACTATGAAGATCAGTACATGAGATGGACCACACTTTGGCAAGAGAAGAGCCAAACAATGCCAGAGTTCACAAATACTATCCATACCTTGCGCACCAAGTTGGGTATCAAGGACTCCCAGCGACATCTGATTTTGAAATATCTTAGGGCTTTGCATAGGTACATCCAAACCAAAATGGGTTTCCTAAGCATATCATCATTGGGAGCTAGCTATCGATATGTTGTCAAAATCGAGCAAAAAATTAGGCACAAGAACAAATGGGAATTCGGGTCTGCAAATCTGCAACAACCAAAGCATGGTAAAGATGACCCTAACCAATAAACTCTAGACAACCGGTCCAAGACATAAGATAAGAAAGGTAAAGGAAAGACGAAGAATGACACCGAGAAGCGATGTGACTTCCACAAAATCCCCTGGCACAACACCAATGAACATCACTCGAAACAGTCATTGGTGGCCGAGGTCAAAGACATGGAGCCGAACCCTAATTCAGAATCTGATCTAGAAAATATTGAAAATAGACAAATCATCAACGTAGACCCCACTGCTACTGCCGCGACCACAACAATTCAACCAGAATAACTAGTAGATCCTGAAGAAAGGGAGCACCTCTTCCATTCACAGATGTGGGTGAAGGGGACCTCATTGCATTTCATTGTTGATAACGACAGCCAGAAGAACCTCATCTCAGCTAAGGTCATCAAACAGTTGGGGTTTCCGACAACACCACACCCGCAACCATACAACATTGGGTAGCTTAACTAGGGACGATATCTCTTTGCCAGCCAGCAATGCTGCATGTTCTATGGCATCCAACCCTTCAAGGATGAGTTAATATGCGATGTTTCCCCTCTTGATGTCTGTGATGCTATTTTGGGCCAACCATATATGTGGAAACGTCATGATGTCTATGAGTCTAGACCCCGTAATGTCATTATTACTCTGGGAGGTCAGCTCTATATGATACCAGAGGTAATTTCGACTACTGCTCCACCAAAACAATGCTGCAAGGTAATCTCTCATACTGCAAAATTCATCCTCTTCAAAGTCTGTTCAAAGGATGCACAAAAGACCACTACACCCATTGCAACCTCAACACCTTCTATCCAACAAAAACCGATTTTCGGAGAGAAAGAAGATATTGTTTCTTCACCTACAATGGTGCTTACACAATGCCCCATCAAACCTAGAGACAACAGGTTGGTGGAACAGATTCAACCCTGCCAACAACAGGTTTGTGACAGTCTTCCACATACCAAGCAGCACAACTTCTCCAACAAGGCACGAAGCTCACCAAGATTGAGATTCAGAAAATTCTTTCCCCTCTTCCTTGGGCACTCAACGCAATGGAGACCATTGCTTCATAAGGGGGGAGGATTGATCCAAGTGGATATTGGTGGCCACCCACCTATTCCAACTGGCTCCTCTTGTCAGTTTTTAGTTCAACACGTTGTTTTGTACTTCTTTGTAATTGTGGGTTCTACAGTTCTGGGGTTGTCTGAAGCCCTACACATATTCCAGGTAGATACTGGTGGCCTCCCATCTAATCCAACTGGCTTATTTTGTATTTTTTCATGTTAGCACATCTTTTTGTACTTCCAGGGCCGTTTTGGGGCCCTAAAAAATGTTTGTTTTGGCGTGCCACTGTCAAACTGCAAACGGAGTCAGAGTTTGATGGCATAATGCGTAGTTCTCGAAAAGACCTTAAAACGGAGATCGTATGCAAAAGTTACGACCTCAGGAAGTTAATGTACTAACTTACCCAAAAAAGGCCCACACGAATTTTGGCGTTTCATCTCCTAGGGTTAGGTTTTTGGATGTCTAGGGTTTTGGCATTCATGTTTATCATAAAAAGGCCTTCGGAGCCTCATTGTTATCATCTTCGGGAGAATGAGCGTAGCCATCACATCTCTTCTTAGAGATAAAGATGCCACCATTCTAGCGAGTCTTTCAATCTATATTTTTAAAGTCTCTTTACAATTCTTTCATTAATAGAAATAAAGTGTTGTCTTATTTCTCTATTTTTGGCAATTTTCATGAGTATTTCATTGTAATTTCTCTACTTCATTTCATTCTGAAAATAATCTCGATCAGGCCTTGTCATGGTGGGCATGACAAGTCTGGGGAGGCTAGGTCCTTGCGTAAACCTAGGTTGTCGAGAGAAATTGTCTCTTTTGTAGAAAATTGCTTCTTTATGGAAGTGTCAATTGATGTTGTATATAAAAATCACATTGAACGATATGTTGACATGGATGTGGAAGATCGTGATAGTTATTTTTTATTGACTAGAAAAAATGTTGTAAATATTTATAACCCCTTAATGAAGGAAAAATATCAACTTGACAAGAAAGATGAAATGAGTGTTAACCTCTAGTATCATAAATGACCAGATGATTTTTATTTTTTCCGGAAGCCTAATGGTCCAAATGTTCCTTTTATAATTGGCATTCATGTTAGAGAGTAATAGATGTGCTCGTTTAACCATAGACAATATAACAATATTGTCACCCAACCATATGTCGAAGCCACCCCCGAGCACCTTAACCTTGACAGAAAATGATTTCGGAAGAAAACCAATATCCAACCAAGGCTAATGCATCAAGCAAGGATAACCAAGACTGATCAGAAAGTCCAACCATAACCAATAGAAAGTCTGTGCTTAAATCAGGAATACAGATTGCAGCAGCTACCGGCTGCAGCTGCTCCCTAGACTTGTGCACTTGCCTAGTTTCTACAGTGCGCACTTCTTCCCAGCTAAAATTTCAAGCTATTGTATGCCAAATGAGGTTTGACTACTTATATTTATACTGATTTCCTAAGTTGTCTGGGCCAACTTCTCATTCTGGAGACTAATTACTTAATATTAAATATTTCCCTGAGTCGACTTGTCTTCTAGGGTTATGTTCAATGCTTTAGGGTTTCTTCTTGCTTCCCGGAATATTCTATTCTCGTCAAGGTTACACGTGGAGGTAATTACCTCGCGCAACTACCATAATACCAACACTCCCTCCTAGCTAGGGAGGTATTGAAGGCAATGGTATTGAGCACAAACATACCATTCAACCGGTAACATCATCATGTTCTTATAGACTATCTCATGATTAGATCACGAGCACCATCATCACTATCATATGATAGCATCAACTACATCATCTCTCATAGCCATACTCTATTTGAGTAATCAAGCATGATGCTGAATAAGTCACTTACTCCACAAAGTTATACAAGGACCATTCTTCTAATCTAGACATACGTCCTAGAAGAATGACTATCCCAAAAGATGTTAAAAAGTTGCGCCATGGACTATAGGGACCATTCCTATAAGAATGTCAATCTAGGATTATTTTCTAATCAAGTCACAAAGATCCTATATGCCTTAGAAAATATCGGTCCTGAACCATTTTCCTAATCGAGTCACAATCTGTGCCTTAGGAAAATACTAGTCCATGACATGTCAACAAACTGTCAACCTAGACCATTCTCCACATAGAGAATACTTGTCCACCAACAATCTGTTCTATCTAGACCATTCTATGCCTGGAGAATGTATGTCCATAAGCACACTAACTATCCATCTAGCTGATAATCATTTTCAACACTACTGATAGTCTATATGGCAATCAGAACAATGTCATTCAATAGAACACAACTGTGTCTATCCATAGTAGTACACAACTACAATCCAATGGTACACTACCAAGTAGCACACAAATACTTAATCAATGACACATAGTCATAACCAGTGGAACACATCCACCACAATAGCATACATCTATTGTTTAGAGACATATAGTCTCCATAGCAATCATATCATCTGATATCAACATGCACAAAAAACCAATATCGTGATATAAACTAAGTCATCTGGGCCATTCTTCCACTCACATCTATGAGATCTAGAAGAGTATCTACCCTCAGAAGGTGAAACATCAGCCATGAGCTATTTGGACTATTCTTCTCAAGCATAGAAGAATAACTGTCCTGATTTCTGAGACTGGACCATTCACCTAACTGGGCCATTCCTCTGGCACTAAACAAACTGCAACCTAGAGAGAATGAGTCTGCTCTAGGGAATGCCTATCCCTGATTGTTGAATCTAGACCATTCACCTAATTGGGCCATTCCTCCGGCACTAAAAAAGTGCAACCTGGAGAGAATGAGTCTGCCCAAGGGAATGATTGTTCGGACCATTTCCTAAGGAAATGATTGTCTTGCACCAACCTCGAAAAAAGACCATTCTTTGAAACTGCTCACAACTGTGAACTTCAAAAGAATGACTGCCCGACGAGGTGGACCATTCTACTTGACCACTATTGAGAGTGATTATCAAGAAGAAAGACTATCCTAGACCATTCCCCCACACTGGCCACAAGGGGAATCATTATCTATGGTACATCAACAATCTATCGAACCATTTTCATTACGAAAATGATTGTCCGATCTGGACCATTTTCCAAACTGGAAAATGCCTGTCCGTCAGAAATCTCAAACTACTTTCCGAACTGGAAAGGAACTACTCATCTTGTACCATTTTTCGAACTGAAAAATGATTGTCCATAAATGAATAACACTTCAGTGCTCGATCCCAACATGGGAGTCGTCTCTTCCCTTTTCAATAAGGAAGTCATCTCCACGAGCTCTAGGTTGTTTCTTAAGTACGCAAAATTTTTCATCTTGGATAGAGGCTTTACCAAAATATCTGCTATTTGCTCATATGTGGAGATATATTGGAGAACCACTTATATTTTCTGGACCTCATCATGGAGAATGTAATGCTTGATCTCAATGTACTTTGGTCTTTTTGGAACACTGGTTTTCTCTGAAGGATTCATATAGCTCTTGATCATTACAATATATCATGGTTGGATTCAACTCTTTTGTTTCCTGCTGCCTCATGACATCATGGCAAGGCTCAAACTGGAACATATCCAAGTGGCACTTCTTTTGTCATCATGAGAGTTTGTCATGGATTAACAATCCATCATCCTGGACTTCTGAGTAACCATTCTGATACAATATCTTTGTTATAGAAAGTTTTTCACCACGCTTCTATTGTGCATTGGAGGCTCTGCACCAAGTTGTTTGAATCCATACAAGATCTTCTTCCATCTACATACAAGGGTCTCTTTCAAGTATACCTCAAAACCTTGAGGTTGCTCTAGACACGCTTCTTTGTTCAATTGCTCTGTTGAGGAGAACAGTCCTTGCATTCATCTGATGTAAACTCCAACCCATGGATATTGCAGGAGGTATAATGGCTCAGGTAGAGGTATGTCTGGTTACTAGAACAAGCTATCATCATAGTATTATCCCTCCATCCGGGAGAACCTTTAGTTCTGGATCTCGAAATGCTTACATTCATAAGTCTTCCATACACTGTTCTTTATGACAACTTCTATTTCTTCTGCTTGATTGCTTCTAGTGGGTTCAGACCAAGCTGGTAGTCTTGTGATTCTCGATATAATGGCTGCTTGTTTTGGCTTTTCTTTCTCTTTTGGAATCTTCATGTTCTTACTCATGTTTCTATTTAGCTCTTGGGTCCATGGAGTTTTCTATAGATTACATTCCCCGAAGATTCCAACTTCTTCCTTTCATCATAGGATCATGGATGTGGATGGACAACCAAGAATACTTTAAGGCTTCTTTTCGAAGAAGACTTCTTCTAAAGTCAAGCTAAACATGTGTTGCTTTTCATGGCTAATACCATCAATGGGAACATGGATAGATACTTCATAATCCTTGATGGATCATATTATTTAGGATTATCTCCCTCATAATCATTGCTTCATGCATGAATGCATGCTCTTCTTTTGGAATTATATAATCAACTCCCTCTAACTAAGAGAGTCCACGCTTCTGTCTGCATCCTTATTGCCTTCTGCAAAGTGTCATAAGTCTTTTTCTAATTTCCTCTTGATTGCTGACTTCTTTTTGTTTTTATTTCTTCTAGGTTTCTTCAAGTTTGATTCTGATTTCGAATTATCTTGCATCTGTTACTTATGTTAATAGCTTCCACATGAATTGTTACCAAGGGTTGTCGATGTGCTTCATCTTTTCATGTGTATTGCTTGACTTGTAGTCATCGTGATAGAAATACTTATCTTGTTATTCTTCCATAGGTATTGTTTCTCTTTGAACATCTT
>SNQJ01S0021133.1:111539-134207 GCA_010110895.2 Picea sitchensis | reverse complement strand
TTTCTCTTTGAACATCTTATCTTCTAAGAAATAGATATGCAAGATATGTACATAAATTATGTAAACATGGTATGTACAAGAATTATGAAGAATATTGTTACCTTGTCTTAGAAGAAGAAGTCTTTTTATCCTGCTTGGCCTTCTTTGAGGGTTCCCTTTCTTTTGCAACTGATGCTTCGTGTGTTTCCTTCCTTTTCTTTAACTCGGGACAATAATTCTTGTAGTGACCATAGTTTCGACAGTTAAAGCATTGCATTTTTGACATATCTTTCTCTTGATTTGATTTCTTCCTTGAGCCAAACTTCTTTTCATTCCTGAAATTCTTGAACCTTGATGTGAAAGCTTGATCATCGTATTTCTTTTGGGGCTTCTCTTTTGCACTAATCCTTGATTCTTCGTGTGCACAACAAGTCCAAAGTTCTTCAAATGTGGGATACTCATTTTTTGTGTTCATGCTTGCGGCGAATGAATCCCATGTCTTGGGAAGGCCATTGAGTACTATATTTACCAATTCCTTCTCTGAAATGATTTCTTCAATAGTTTGTAGTTGATCTCTTCATTGAGAGATTCTCACAAGATATGATGTTATGCTATCATCATCATTCATTTTCATGTCACAGAGCTCATTCTTCAGACTCATTACTTGTCCAATGTTTCTGACTAAGAAGAGGTTTGTTAGGACATCATACATCTTCTTAGATGAGTCAAGATGGGAGATGTAGGGTATCAAGTGGTATTTTATAGAGGCCACTATGATACTCATGGGATTGATGTCATTGTCTTTGAACTTCTCCATAACTGCGATGTTCTGAGGTTCCTTCTCTTTTCCTTCTTCAAACTGTGGTTCCATGATCTTTCCTTTCACGATATCCAACACTTTATTCTTGGCAAGGATGAGGTCAATCCTTGTCTTCCATGCTATGAAGTTAGAAGCCCCTTCTAACTTGTTTTCTGACTTCATAGAGTAAGTCATAATTGCTTTGACTTGGTCAACCCTTGATTTTGATCAAAAACTCAAACTTGATGTCTTAGCTTACTGAGAGTACCAGGAGATGCGCTAGGCTAGGGCGCACTAGGATATCCATAAATTAGGTCAATCTCTTCACTTAAGGTGCCTCAACAAGAGAGTTAGGGTTTCGTTGTTGCAACAAAAAACTGGCTGCAACTGCAACTGTAACTGAGAAAATCCTCCCAATCTATCTTCCAACGGTTAGACTATCTGAAGATAGTGTGGGCCCATAACCTGTTAGAAAGTAATAGATGTGCTCGTTTAACCATAGACAATATAACAATATTGTCACCCAACCCTATGCCGAAGCCACCACCGAGCACCTTAACCTTGACAAAGAATGATTTCAGAAGCAAACCAATAGCCAACCAAGGCTAATGCATCAAGCAAAGATAACCAAGAATGATCAAAAAGTCCAACCATAACCAATAGAAAGTCCGAGCATAAATCAGGAATACATATTGTAGCAGTTGTCGGTTGCAGCTGCTCCCCAGACTTGCGCACTTGCCCAGTTTTTATAGTGCGCACTTCTTCCCATCTGAAATTTCGAGCTGTTGTATGCCAAATGAGGTCTGGCTACTTATATTTATATTGTTTTCCCGAGTTGTCTTGGCCGATTTCTCATTCTGGAGACTAATTACTTAATATTAAATATTTCCTTGAGCCAACTTGTCTTCTAGGGTTATGTTCAATGCTTTAGGGTTTCTTCTTGCTTCCCAAAATATTCTATTCTCATCAAGTTTACACATGGAGGTAAATACCTCCCGCAACTATCATAATATCAACAATTCAAACTAGATGGATGTTGGAGAGAATGGTCAAACAATCTCATGATGGTTTAATAAGAATGGATTCAATTTCCAGTACCAATAAATATGGGGTAAGGTGAATTTGAATGATTCATTAAAAAATTATTGTTTGGGTTGTGATTCATTGTGATTGATAGCTTAAACTTTGACTTTGAGTTTTATTGAATATTGCATTATCAATTGTACACACTTGTGGCTTTTGATTATCAACAAAGTGGGGTACCAGTTGCATGGGTCGTGACATCCCGAATACATCATTGGATATTGTGACATGGTTGAAGCTGCTAATGGATAGGTGTTATCAATTCCGATCTGATTGGAAAGTCAATGTATTCATGGTCGATGATGCATTGGCAAAAATCGATGCTTAGAGGTAAATTTCATTTGATTTTTTTGTGAATTGTATTTATTTTGTAAGATTATCTCACATAAATGCATTGAATCCTACAGGAGGGCCACACAACGTCGAGTGATATTGTGTATTTATCATGTATGGAGGGCATGTAAAAAAAATATCTATAGGTTGGCCTCTACTTCAGTGCAAGCAAATGTTATGCTCAACAGGTTAAGTTATATTATGAACTCTTGCCCCAATGTCAAATCAATGGTCGAGCATGTGGATAATTTTTTCACCGATTTTGCAAATGAGAAAAAATTATTGGATTATTTTCATAGCACTTGGGTTGCGGGTAATAAGCTTTGTAAGTTCACATACTCTACTTTATTGTTTTTGTTTTTCATCTTCGATAAATATTCTCTTTGCACTAACTTAGTTCTTTCAATTAGGGATGTGGGTTACAGGTTGTCGTTATTTTCGTCGTGCAAATCAAGAGACGAATAATTATGTGGAGGCATACCATAGCTTATTGAAGTCCAGATTTATGTTTGATCGAAGAAAGCAATGTGCCCATAGAATGGATTGGTTTCTATATATGTTGTTGATATATTTAGAGTCATATTATAGATTCAAAGACATTTTGAAAGAAGAAGGATTTTTGAATAACCACAAGAAGGAGAAGTTGTTTGAATCCTCAATGGAGAAAGCTAGGAGAATTCCATATGATGATTGTTGGCCCCATGAAAGCATATCCCATGCATACTGGGTGAGTCAAACCGATCATGACAAAAAATGCCTTTTGACTTGGTATTGCAAGAATTTTATGGTGTGCAAGTGTCCATGGTCTATTCGTGGAAACACCTGCAAGCATACCATAAAGGTGGAGTGGTTGTACTTCCTTTCAAAGGGTTCAGATCCATCATTGGATCAGAATGTAGAGCCTAATATATTTGATGATGTAGCACCTGATGAATTCAACGATCCTCCCGAGATAATTATGGAGACATCAATGATTGATGAAAATGTTGACACAACCCTTGTGGCCATTGGAAGTGTTGATCAAGATTATGAGGCACTTTGATTGGCTAGGGAGAAATTGTTGGGATACCTAGATGTGCTTCAAAATAGTCCTCCTGCTACTTTAACCAATACCCGAGAGATGGTGGAGCTAATTAAAAGGATGTTGGATGAGGCCAATAATTGACACATATTGGATTTTAATTTCACGCTTGGGTTGAGTGCTTTTGAGTCATCTCTCGAGTGAAAGAAGAGTTTCCTCAACTCTGCAAATAAAAGGAGAAGAAGCAAAAGAAATAGAGTTTTATAAATTGATTTAAATGTCCATTCCTGTGAATATGAGCCATTCCAGTTTGAATATGCCAATAGACGGGGACGTCCTCTCTCAAATAATGCATCTCCTGTTGTCCCTGGTAAGTTATATTGAGTGGGAAGATTTATTTTTTTACGATTTTTTGTGCACCCATCCTCATTTTTGACTTGTGGTGTTATGATGTTTATAGATGTGCAACATTTCGCAGTTGTGACTTCAACTCGAGAACATAGACAAATGCAATGGAATTCTAGTTCTCCTACTATGCCAAGTGTATTTGATGTAACCAAAGTTTGGATACGTGTAATGTAATTTATTTTGATGCTATGATGGAATCTTACCAAAATTGCATATTTATATTATAGATGCACAAGCTTCTTTCGTTGATGTTCCGCCTCTAGAACATGTTGGGCCAATTGACAACTCTTCAGTTGTTAATGTGAGACATATGTGTTCATATATTTGTAATATTAGTTGTCACAGATTTTCTCAATTTTATTTTTATTACTATATTGGATGTTGTTAACCCAATGTAATGACGTTGACTATATATATTCTAGGTAATTGTAGAAGGCAGATACTTTTTGGCATTGAATTTTGAAGAAAAGGATTTGCAATTGTTCTATTTTGAGGTAAGGTTGCATAGTTTGAATAAACCTATTCCCTTATTGTTGCTTCCTTCTAGCAAATTGTACAAAGCCCATTGGTTAGCCTGAACTTAGCAATTATAGCTTTTGAAATTGTTATCTTTGATGGTAGGAATTAGTAAAGAATTATTGAGATAACTTGTGAAACAATGAAGCTTTAATTGTGATTGCAGATGTTAAGAGATTTTCAATAAAAAACATCAAAAACTAATTTTTAGTACATTGTTTTATCCTTTTTCTTGTTATTTAGTCAACATATTGTGTTTTAACTAATCAACTTGTTATGTTGTTTGAATATTTATGTAGAGCACATTTTTTAGCGTTTTTTTATTATATTTGCAGGTCTGGATTTTTGCATAGGGAGAGAAGATATGCATTCCCTCCGATTATAAGTTTATGTTTTCCAACATTTAAAGTACAAATGGAAGTGTATTCCTGGTCCTTTTTTTGTTGTATTTGCAGAGGAAGGTGCATTATCATTCATTGAGGAATTATCACAAGAATATGGTGAATAACTTCATGGAAATGCATAAGATCTGGAAAGGTTGTCCTCCAAGGGAAAGTGTGGAAGAAAGGCTTAGAGTTTGGTACTCTGGTGAAAATCAGAAGAATATTTTAGAAGATGGACCTCAGGATGTCCTTTCATATTCAAAACATGTATTAAACTTCTTAAGAAAGGGAAATGCTTGGAGACCACCATCAGATCTTAGCAAAATGGCCACATCTTTTAAATATCAATGTGTCACTGATATTGTCTACCCTCATCAGAAAAAGAATTTAGCTACTGCAAAAGTTGACAGCAAAGGTATTCTAAATTAAAGGCACCCACTAATGTGTGCATATTATTAGTTGTAGCATGAAAATGTACATATTTGTTACTTTAAAATAACGAGATAAAGGTTTCTTCAAGTAGTCCTGTAATCAATTATAGATGAGTATAATATTTGTAAAACCAACATGTTATGGCTTTTATTTCGTTGAAATGTTTCTTGTTTTAATCATTAGATGGAGAAAGCTATAAAACTTGCATGGATCCTTGGAATTGATACCATACACTTTTTTCCTGGAGAGTCCGACATGATGTTAATATGTGAGTCCCACGAGTTATAAATCACATAGGGAAAACAATAAGTTTAATTGCATATTTATATGTTGTTGCTATCTGCATATGCATATGGCTTTGCAGATTTTATCTTTTAATTGATATTGACAATTGGATTTAAATTACATCAAGCACCATAGAGTGCTAATATTACACCTATTCTTTGTCAACCTTTCTGATATTATGATTGACTCCACACAAAACCTAACCATGTTGTTGGCACAGGGGCAGATCTAGGGTTCAACGCTACAACAATGCACCAACAAAACCCTAACTACTGACCCTTTCGGCAACACCTACGAAGCAGATGAAGTCTCACCCGAGGTAGAGGCAAGGGTGGTTGCAGAACTCAAGTGTCTGCAACCTTAGCTGGGACACAGATATGCGATTATAATACTTAATACAGCTCTTAGCACCGTCGGTTCCTTAATATTTAATCACTATTCACTTCGTTGATACAACAGAGCTTCGTAGTATCCACGTCAATCTACAGTATTCAAGCACTTAGCATATACAAATGGATCAGAATGAGCATATCAAGCACTAAGCATGACTACCTAGATCAGATCTAACATTCTCACATCTGATAAGCACAAAGCATAAATAGATCTATCTAAACATATCAGGGCACTGAGCATATAACACATCAAGACAAAGCACAAAGCACACAACACAGTGTTTACGTGATTCACCCCCACCCTGGGGCTATGTCCACCAACTCTTCTTCTTTATTGTCTTCAATCAATCAGTTACAAGCACAGAGCCTCAAAACCCTTACTCCGCACAGGACAAAAGATCTGCGCAACTCGCTAGATCCTTCTTCCTTGCGCTACACCACAAAGCCTTCTACAGTCTCTCACAAGGACTTGCACTCAGCTCTGCAAGTCTTACACAGGATGCACAAAGCCTTGATTACACAAATTCAACTCTTGACACTTAGCCTACATCACATACATGTCGATTTCACTACTTCTCTATATGGCCTAGACATCTATATATACATACAAAATAGGCCTAAACATGGGTAAACCCATGGGCTGACATCCCCTTCCCGTTACATATTCCCAAAAACCCAAAAACGGGCCCAAAAGGGGGTCGAGATCCTGTGATCTCCACTTCGTCTTGCGCTCCACCTTCGACAGTCTGTCGAAGTCTCAGAATAAGTCAATGTGACCAAGAAACTCCCAAAACTTGGTCAAGGGCCAACAATCCCCCAACACTCACCTGTGACTCGTGCCGAGTCACTCTGGTTTGAGCAATTCTGCCTTGAACGCCTCGAGATTGGCTCGAGCTGCTTCGACTTGCTACTTTGTTGTGGCATCTTGTTCAGTGAACTCTTGTTTACTGCGTCATTCACTGGTCCTTCTAGGCATTGTTCTGCTATGAGGATGACCCGTTCTAGCTCTGCTCCTTGGTTCTCGACCTCTGTAAACAACAGGCATGCCTTAACTTGCACAGGTTGAAGCTGTTGAGTGACTTCCATCACTTTGCTTTGAAGCATATGGATCTGCTGTTGAGCTCTACGTTGTTCATGAGACCTCTTCATTCTGTCTACAGCGGGCAGGGCCTTCAGCTTCACCTGTAGTGTATCTACGTGCTGCTTCACTTCCTGGAGTTGTGACTCCAGCGCCTGTAACTCCAGATTCTTAGTGAGGTTTCCATATGTTTGAGCCCTCCGGTTACTTAGCTGCTTGCACTCCGAGGCAAGAGCTTTTAATCTGTCAACTGTGCTGCGGGCAGTGGCTTCCCTTTGGTCTCGTACATATTGCGGGATCTCAGGCACAATGTGGAGCTCCAAGTCTGCTATGCTCTATTGGATTACATCTTCGAGTTGTGCCACCTGTTGTGGAACTCGTTCTTCGGCCTTTACTTCAATGACTGTCATAGAGCGAAGTGCTCCGTGGACCCTCTCTTGTACTTTGAGTTGCTCTTCGAGCAACTGTTCCTTTTCTTTATGCAACATGGATTTTTCTTCATCGAACCTCTCTTGCAGAGTAAGCTTCTCACGTTCGACAGTACTGCGCTGCTCTAGAAGGTCTTCCTGTGCTTGCGCTGTCTCCTCTTGTGCTCGTCGAAGGTGAGCTTCGCCTCTATCAACGATCAGGTGGAGTTGAGTTGGCTCATCTCCTATTTTTGGTGTTCCTCTTGATAGAGGCGTAGTAGAAACTGCGTGGCTGGACTGTAGTGCCTGCTGCACTTCTTGAAGTTCAACCTTGATCCGACTGAGCACCTCCTCTTGCTTAGCTTCCTACTTCTCTGATATCTCCAGTGAAGCATCATTCAGTGTTGTGACGATGAAGTCGAAGTCGTTTGAGATGAGGGTGGTCTCAAAATTAGTCTTGGTTGCTTTTGATTTCTTCCTTGAGGAAGGTTTAAGAGGGGAAACCTTTCTTTTCTTTGAGGGGTCCTCCTCGTCTCTAGGTGGTGTAACCTCAACTTTCTTTTGTTCCACTTTTGTGCCTTCTATCTCTTCGCCATCACCTCCTTGCGCAGGTGAGATAGAAGCAGTCTTCATCGAGGTACTGTGGACATCTTGGGCTTCTTCATTTTTCTTGGTCTTGCTCTATCCAGTTTCTAGACTGTCAACATTAGACATCTCCGCAGGGTTCTCTGAGACAAGGAGGTCCACCAACCATTCCTTGGTAATCTCTTCCAAGTCATCCTCCGTCAACTTGTAGTATGATGACAACTGTTGTTTATGCTCTTCAGCGCGCATTGTGATATAGATGAAATGGCGGTCCGCACTGAATTTCATCAATGGCCTACATGTGTGGAGTGTGTTCGGAGTTATACGAGGCTTAGATTGGACAGAGGTCTTCAACTGGGTGTAATAAGTGTGGAAGACGACATTTTATTACCACTGCTTGTTCATGTCGTTGGAGTACCATAGCGTACTGAACTTCACGGCCAATGGTTTAAAGGGCTCAATGTCCAGGAAGGTCACACCTTCCGGCATCTCCCAGGTGATGAACACTATTAAGATGAGAAGCCAACTAAAGTGGAACTCATATCCTTGGTCTTGCGCTTCCCTGCAGTCCAGTTCTAACTGGTTCACCAAGTACTTCGCCCAATTCATGTGTAGGCCATCCACGCACTTGCCTGCGAGGTCGACTAGAAATCCAGTTACTTGGGTGGGTCGGCTCTTGCGAACTAATTTCCCTACGATCAGTTGACAGGCTAGGCGCATTGCGTCGCTCTGGATAGAGGCTACCTTGTAGCCTCGCGTGCCCTTCTCTACATTTTCGTAAGTTTCCTTTATCCTTTGGGCGAGAGTGCGATCCGCGGTCTTTCCGAGGTAGATATCCTGTGGGTTGGGGCCTTGCATGCTTAGCCTTGTGATCCGATTGATCAATGTTGGATCCATTGTAATGCGATGGTTCAACCATAAATAACCTCCATGATAACAAGACAACAATAATTTGATGCATGCGTTCACCTCCTGGTGTCGCCCGAAGTGTCGAATCTTCATAACATTCAGTAGGGTGGACTGCGCGAGGTTCCGAGTCCATGACTAAGGGGTAATATTTGAGTTCTTTCTTTTGGTTCTCGTCAGATACTTATGTGGGGGGAGCATGCTGTAAACCTTCATGTCACCGAGGTTGAAGTCGCTAAACTTCAACCCTACGAGCTTATCTTGGTCAGCACAAACTGCACACACCTCTTTCAGAAGGTACACAGTGACCAACGCATATTCAAAGTCTCTGGGCACACTGTCTCGGTTGATTGCACCACTCAGAGGTGGTGGATGGGCAGGTAAAATGCTTAGAATCAGCTTGGAATTTGCGATATCATATCTGTGCTTCATTCGCTTCTCATCAATGGGTCGCGATGGTCCGACTTGAGCAGTGGATGAAGAGGCCTGCAGTCCTCTCATCGAAGATGCTTGTACACCTGTAGACATTCCTCTCTCCAACATGACTCTTTTAGTCATCAAGTCAAGGAGAACTTCTGTCACTGATTCTTCAACTGCGGTGAGATCGTCGGACATACGCGCTCGAGATTAAAATTATCAGGTTGACGATGGACTTAAACACTGCACTGGAATACTAGCAAAGGCACAATGATCACTGTATGCAATTCGTTCAGTCTGTGGGCTTCAAATTCTCAGTTAGAAAAAGTGTTCTCTGTGCATGGCGCGAAGGAATAAGTAGGCAACTCGACAATGGTTCGCATGCAATGGTTATGAGCCTCTATTAACTCTTGTTCGATCCATTATGGCATGATCCAACGGTCTGATGAGGAACCTTTATTGCTTTTCTGTTCGTTCAGAGTGGAAGTCGAACGAATATATTGCTTTGCCATGGCGAAGTGCCATGTGTCACTGTTCTGATATCCCACCGAAGCTCCAATTCTGCAAATTTTCTCTCTGCGAAGTTCCCTCTAGAACCTTCTGCAACTTATCTCTCTTCTTACTTTGTTTCATCGCCTTCTTTCCAGTGAGCTTCGTCTCGGTAGTTCTTTTTCCATTCTGATTCTTGTCTTCTTTTAACATAGTTACTACGTGTTGTTGAGATTCTTTCCTAGGACTCGGGGTTAGTACCTTTTCTTTGTCTGGGATAGGTAGTTCAGTCTTCCGGGAGTCTTCTGATGTTCCTACAGCTTCGACATCATGGTCCCTAGTGTCAAATAGCTTCGATCTGTCCTCCTATTCTTCAATTAATTGTGCGATCCTTTTAGTCATGAACTCTTTTAAGTCTTGCTTCTTCTGCTCCAAGGCTTCTTCTTCTTCCCTTCGTCTGGCTTGAGCTCTGTCAATCCAAGGTTTTCCTATTAACATGTTAAATGGGGTGTTGTCTTCAATAAACTTAATAATCTCAAAATCTTCCTCTGTCGAAGTTCCATTGACGGTCATAGGTATCCGAGCGAGCCTCCCACATAAGTTTACCAGCTTTCCTCTGAATAACCATATTCCTCCTATTGAAGGGATCGTAGCAGGCCTTCCTATAGCTTCCCAAGTCCTTTCTGTCATGATATTCACTTGTGTGGCCTCATCTAGAACACAACCAATGTCGAAGTCCCTTATTCTAGCTTCAATGCATTCTTTTTCTTTGAAAGTTTCTGATAATCTAATATGTCGGTGATCATCCAAGGTGTCTTTCATTTGTAGTAATACCTTCTCTGATTCTTTCTGGGGTTCTGCTATAGCCTTAGTTTCTGGATCTGGCTTAGGATTCAGATTCGTTCCTTCAAGCTTAGTGATCATTCTAGGGCAATCCAACACTTCATGGTCTAGAGCCTTACAACAAAGACAACTAGGTCTTCTTCCATGGCATTCCTTAGCAAGATGTCCTAGTTTTTTGCAACTATAGCAGAGGGTTAATCCTCTCTTTCTTTTAAATGATCCCCAACCTCTCCTGTTCTACGCGCTAGGATCGTATGAGCTAACCTGCAACAATTTCTTTCTAGTATCATGCATCCACTTGTTAGTCCAAACATTCTTTCTATGCATAGGTATAACATATCTTTCATTATTATTATTATATCTATTCATATCAAACCTTATTTCATCTATTAATGCCCTAGTTTTCAGGCTAGGACATATCCTACCAATCATACCTAGATCCATACTCTAGAAATAAAAAATTCTACTTATCTTACTTCTACAGAGCACAGAGCTTCCACATCTAATTTTTTTAACTATTCTTACCTTTATCAGATCACAGAGCTTGCAGATCTTACCTCTTATATTCTTACCTTTCTTAGAGCACAAAGCTTTCAAATCTTGCTTCTTTCCTTCATATCCGACCTCCTTTCTTCAGATCGGGCTTCTTTCTTTCAGATCTAATCTTCTTTCTTTAGCACAGAGCTTTATAAGTCAAGTATAATACCGCGTGCTAGGGCACAGATCTACGCATAGAGCTTTCACAGTTTCAGCATGGATCTTTCCACAAAGATTCTTCTTTCTTGGTTCCCAACAATCATAGTTTCAGGTCCCGACAACGGAACCATTTGTTGGCACAGGGGCAGACCCAGGGTTCAACACACCAACAACACACCAACAAAACCCTAACTACCGGCCCTTTCGGAAACACCTGCGAAGCAGATGAAGTCTCACCCGAGGTAGAGGCAGGGGTGGTTGCAGGACTCAAGTGTCTGCAACCTTAGCTGGGAAACAGATATATGATTATAATACTTAATACAAATCTTAGCACCGTCAGTTCCTTAATATGTAATCACTATTCACTTCGCTGATACAATAGAGCTTCGCATTATTCACATCAATCTATAGTATTCAAGCACTTAGCATATACAAATGGATCAGAATGAGCATATCAAGCACTAAACATGATTATCTAGATCAGATCTAACATTCTCACATATGATAAGCACAAAGCATAAATAGATCTATCTAAACATATCAGAGCACTTAGCATATAACACATCAAGACAAAGCACAAAGCACACAACACAGTGTTTACATGGTTCACCCCCACCCTGGGGCTACGTCCATCAACTCTTCTTCTTTATTGTCTTCAATCAATCGGTTACAAGAACAGAGCCTCAAAACCCTTACTCCACACAGGACAGAAGATCTGCACAGCTCGCTAGATTCTTCTTCCTTGCACTACAACACAAAGCCTTCTACAGTCTCTCACAGGGACTTGCACTTAGCTCTGCAAGTCTTACACATGATGCACAAAGCCTTGATCACACATATTCAACTCTTGTCACTTAGCCTACATCACATAGATGTTGATTTCACTACTTCTCTATATGGCCTAGACATCTATACATACATACAAAACAGGCCTAAACATGGGTAAACCCATGGGCCGACATCCCCTTCCCGTTACATATTCCCAAAAACCCAAAAAGGGGCTGAGATCTGGTGATCTACGCTTCATCTTGTGCTCCACCTTCGACAGGCTGTCGAAGTCTCAGAATAGGTCAACATGACCAAGAAACTCCCAAAACTTGGTCAAGGGCCAACACCGATACTCATATTAGCAATTGAAAAATATCAACAAATTTGATAGATTGTTAACCCTACTACATGACCCATCATTGTTTTGTATATGCATATAATGTTGAACTCAACATGCAAGAACCTTATATTGACGACTAGAAACAATCCTTACAAATGTTTCCTATTGGCATTGGTTGGGGGCCAACCCCAAACAACGATGATGACCCACAATCTGATGTTCGAATGATTCCTTCTGCAGCTTGATGATTTTGTTTGTGTGTTTGTGCTTGAGCTAAGGGCCATGTTTGTCTCAATCTCATGTAAACTGGATATTTTTGTATAGCTTTAGGGGAATTTTGCAATGCATCCAATAGTCACAAGCCAATTTTCTTACTCTACCTCTAATGGTAGCTTGAATTAGAAGCCTTAAACTACATGTTCATCCTTTAGATACTTTTGATGGCAAGTTTTGGTGGGTAAAAACTATTGAGAAATTAAGGCAATCAATCTCTTGGCAACAAAAACTATGAGAGAAAAAATAAATTACATTCCCAAAAGAAATCAGTGGTGCATTCAACAATAAGGTCTAGAAGGAAGTTGAACATGAGCTTTCTAGATGCTATAGATACGAAAAAGTCGAAATGTATCACAAAATGCAAGAAGATATTCTAATAAAGTTATCAAATGACAAAATTGAAAATTTAAATTTAGTAAATGGCTTTTACAGGTTTACAAAATATGAACAAAGATGGAAAGCTCAAACTTTGTAGTGTCCTTGACTTTGAAGTTGAATTGAAATGGTGCAATAAATTCATTGGTTAGTTTTGTTCCTTCTTCCTCAAGGTCCAACGCGCATGGATTTAGTCATTAAGAACCAAAAAAAGCATCCCTCATTAATGACTTTCTCTCAGTATAGTAATCCATCCATTTCCAGATTGCTTTCTATGAAACAAGGACACTCTGCAAATACTTAACCATACCTCCTCTCTCATGCATCCTTTATATTATTATCAATGGCATCGTGCTCCATATATTATTAAGGATTGGATATAGATTGTACATCTCGGATTTGGAAGATAACATTTTTAGAGATAGGATAATTCTATATAAATGTTGAAGGATTGGAGGGATACATAGAAAATTTTAGGGGCAAAATTTCACCATTGGACGAAATTTGAAAGGTTCAAATACTAAGTGGGATTTTTTTTTATATTACGACACTTTCTACTCTTTCTAATGTTTAGCCCTAGATTTTTACTTCAACTATAAATAGTCCATGGTTTAGCCCAATAATGTTTTAAAGCTAGTGAATATTTCTCCCTCGACCTCCAAAACTTCCATGGACATTCGCCTCAAACTTTTTCCATGAGATTTTTTCACATCGTAGATCACCCTCAACTTTTTCCATGAGATTTTTTCACGTCACATAATTCCTTCATTGCAGAATATAGCTATTTTATATCAAGAACTTTGATGGGGATTGGCCCAAAAAATTTCCCAGTGTTTGCTTTTCAGCAAAACCCATATGTTTTCGGAGATTGGGGAACCCTCCAATCTAATCCGTGATATTTCCTTGTGATCATTTTTGTCCTCTATCCTACAATGATGGTGGAGCTTATATTATGGGTAGCAGAGTTTTAGGCCAAATATATGTATGGGAGCCAATCACTTGACAAATGGTCCATTCATGGAATACCAATGAAAAATATATAAGTTGTTTGATTTAACCTAATGATGAGTCATTGTTGGTCTTAAGTGGTGATGATGAGTTTGCCAATGTTTGTTCCATATTATAGGTTTATAGTTTAGTTATTACTTGCTTATTTGGTGTAACGATCTAATTTTTTTTGAGCACTTAACTTAATCTTTATTGATTGACGTCTGGTTTTTAAACCTCATATTTCAGATCTAAACTTGTTTATGGTGGATGTTGTATGTTCCATGGTTTGATAGCTCTCTCAAACACTCATACAAGCACTATTACATATGACATATTGACATTTCAATTCTTTGGTACTTATGACAAGGGTTCATAAATCTACATAACTAGTAAAACACATGTCTCAATGCATCATCTTTTGGCAACGTCTTGCCACATTTGGCATCTTAAACACATCCTTAACTGAATATCTGTGATGACTCAAAGATGAGAATATATGCTTTGAGTAAGCGAGAGTTGATTGAGTAGAAACATGAGCGGGTGTATTCACGCAGTAAGATAGAGGATGAAAATATTTTTTAGGGTTTGGACTAGGAAAATCACCTTGTTGAGTAGGGCTTGTAAGCATAATAGTACGGGTAGTTTCTTGCAATTTCTTAGCAGCCATTCAGTTCCATGTCCCTCTTTCTAGTGCCATTTTTGTTGACAAGTCCAGATTGGCTTGTCAAGCAAATAAGGGAGAATGCCTAATGGTAGGTGCCAACTAGACCTACTCTCATTTGGGATGGCGTTTCTGACCAGTATATAGGTCTGGTTGCCACTCTAAATTATTATCTAAATACGAATCTAAGAACTTGAAGGTTCTCAGATGAACTAAAATCCAATACTAAATTAACTAATGTTGTCTACTTCTTAATCTAAATGAAATTATGAACTATTTTGATCCTATCTCGATTAGGAGCAAGCTAACTAAGATTGAATACAATGAAAAATAATACCATTAAGATTAGAAAGAATTCATATATCCCAATGATAAATGATAACAATGATATTACAGATACATCCACAATTAGTTGTACTATGTATTCATAACATCATAACTGTATTCAAAAGGAAACATATGACAACATGTGCATTGAGAGAAAATTGAAGAAATAATTCATACAACAGATCTTTGTAATAGTCAAGTATAAGACAAATGCATTAAGAAGATTCTCAAATAAATTCACCACAATCACAGATTTTCAGAATGCCTCTTGCTCTTTATTAATTTCAAAGTAAAAGTACTTTGTATCATTTACAAAGGGCAAAAGTTCCTCTTTCATTGCAACCATATGTTTTTATAAAATAAGAGGAGGTTGTTCAGATTTTGTAATTGTCATCATGTCACATGACAGTTACAATACTTCATTTCACATTCCAAATTGGGACTTTACAAAATCACAAATGACCAAAATGAAGAAATTCATTACAAAATACGATAATCAAGAGGTCTTTGGTTGATGCATTTTGTCTCTATATTCCCTCCAAATCTTGAAGTCTTTCAAGATAGCATCCATTATTCCCAGCTACATCTTTTCAAGGTATATCTCACTGTCACAGATTGGGGTTGTCACTTCTACCTTCAGGCTCTGCTCGGTTTGCTGCATGAAGTATTTGGTTAGTGAGATCAATATGATTGACTTTATAAGATTTTCTTCCAAGACTTGTTTATTCACTTCCTTGATTGCTTCAATAGATTTCTTGTTGAGATTCCTCCTGGTTTATATATCTTCTATCTTCAGCTCAACTGGCGTTGCTTCCTCTAAATCTACCATGGTATCCATCCCAAATTGTTCAAGTATGTTGTCTGATTCTCTCCATAGTTTTTTGTAGGCTTTGTTGACTGCTTCTTGGGTGCTCTTGATAACATTCATGATGGAATTTCGTGTATCCAAGAGGACTTGGTCCTTCATCTTCTATTTGGTTGTGTAAACTGGCAGAGTATTGGGTGGGTCATGGTACACATCTTGCCTGTCTATGATTTTGTCATAGGAATTCTGAGCCTTCTGGTACTTGTCCTTTATGTTTCCCATCTATACACCTAGCTTGGGTTGGTCTCCTTTGTTTCTTTGGACTTCATTCAATAAACAAATTAATTTTTTCTACACACTTCTGAGTTCTTCATTGGATTCTTCTTTGACTGTTTCCAGGATGACAACTTCCTTTTGGCTTTCTTCTATAGTCTTCTCCAAAAGTTGATTATCTTGTTGTAAGTTTCAGACCATGTCTTTCAACTTCTCATTATAAATGCTTACCTCCAAACATTCTACATGTAATCTTGTCATCTCCTCTACATGTGTGGTCTTGAGATGTTGCAATTCCTCTGAATGTTTAAGCTTGATAGCTTCTACCTCTTATTGATGTAATCTCTGATTTACACTGGCCCTGTGTTCAAACTCAACATTTAACCTATTTCCCTAAAGTTGCAACTCCCTTTGTACTTCTTCTCCGTGTAGTTATTCTGTTGTGTTGGCTTCTTTCTTGAACTCACTAGCCAAGATTTCTCTAACAGTGTTCATGGTTGCTTCAAGCTCAGCTACCCTAGCCCTTGATACATCTAATGCCTCTCCTATCTCATGAAATGACATAACATTTGCACCAACAAAGGCATTGAGAGTTGTGTTGTCTGTATAGAATTTTCTTTTGGGTCTTTTCCTGCCTTCCACTTGACGCTTCTCTTAGAGGATTCTTGCTTGAGTGTTGCTTCTCCCCTTTTTCTCTTGTTTATCCTCTCTCAATAGCTTTAGTTTTATGGCTGTAATAATAATCTCATACAACCACTACAACTTCAACCAACCCCAATTCCTAAGATGTATAGGAAATATTTCCAGGGATAGATGCTATGGGAGTACATTCTTCAATAGGGACTACTAGTCCTTGAATTTGTCACGACTTCTAATCTCCAAAATACCCTTTTTACCATGCTTTGTTTACTTAATTTTCCCCTATGACTCATTTATTTTATACCTTGTGGTGTGTTTTTTAATTTGCTTGAGCATTTTTATCATGCATTAGTGAGATAAAGTTTGAATTTAGATAATTTGAGTATCTTCCATCAAACTTAGAGCCAATTTCTTGTTTAAATTTGAAAATTTTGTAAAAAGGAGGGCGCTACAAGAATAATGTTATTCTTGTAGCACCTAAAATCATCATTGCTATGAACACGCTCAATCTCAAAAGATTGTGTGGATGGTTACAAGATTATGCCGAAATTGTAGTAACATTGAATCATTATGTTTTCATCATAATCAAATAGATAGTTTAGTAAGAACGAGTTTGTACCTACCAGGGTTTACATAAACTCAAGGTTTTCAGGCCACGTCTTGAAAACACAAACGGTCATGATTCCGGCTTGTATTGATTTCTAGATTATGTACTAACGAGTACTCTACAGATAGAGAAATTTCTTCTTGTTGCTTGTTATCCAGGAGACTCCAAAACAATTATTAGTCTGAAACCCTAACAACTGCAGGTAATGGCTCCTAAAAAGGGTGGACAGATCAGTGGATTGGAACCAACATGGATATAATTGCTTGAAGCTCACCCTCAAATCATGCAGAAATTCAAGAATGTTGGATGGTATGAGTTATGTGGTACATTCCAGGGGTACCACGAAGACATCTCCATGATTTTTGCTCAGAATTTCGATGGTCACAAAACAATACTAGAAAATTTGTTAATTCATGTTACTGAACATTCCATAACAATTGCATGTAGATTGTCCGTGTATGGAGAGAGATGATGGAAGAAGGTTAAGTTACATGTTGATCTAGTCAATCATTTCCTCGTTCAAGAGCATCAAAATCATGATTGGGGCCAGGGTATTCCACAAAAATGGTTGAAAGAGGAATGACTATCTGCTTTGGCCATAATTCGAAGGTACGTTACCTATGAGGGAAGGTTTTCAATTATTCATTGTTATCACATGAGATTGTTAATGCATTTACAATCCTATATGTTTTCCCTATTATTTGCTAAGAAGTTTAACGGAGATGGCCAAAAGAATTTATAATCATCGTGCAACTGCTAGCAAGAGCTTGTTTTACCAAGGCTTAATCAAAACCCTGGTTCCGTATGCATTAAGTAAGGTTGAGATTGCTTGGAATGAATTGTTGAATTCATTGAGTCTGGAAGAACAAGGATCTAAACAGAAAAACATTCCAGAAAAGAAATCTACATGCTAAAAAATGAAAGGGAATGCTCCTGAAAATTCTACAAAGTCACAAGGAAACTCCCCTATATCCACAAGAACCAGATCCTGCAAAAGGAAGCTTCAGAGCTTGTTGCACTGCAGGCATAAATAGCATTAAAAATGGATTTGTGCATCTTATCAAGATGGTACTATAAATATTGTTGTGTAATCTCTCTTTCTAGTGCCATTTTTGGCCAGTTGTCTTGGCTATGCATGAAAATACTGCGACAAGAATTTGAACCCCCTGTCTCTAAACAAAATTCTAATAGTTTTGACAAATTTTATACAAGAAGAATGGAAAAACAAAGATCAGTTGCAGGAAGTCAATTTGGAACCTTAAATAGAATATGGTGATGAACTTGTAAAGAAGACCACCAATAAAAAACAGAGTACAGAAAATTATGCAAAAAAGGAGATCGTTGTGGGGTCATCTTCAAAAGGCCATAAATATGAGATGAGAACAATAAAGCCCAAGTTATTAATTGAATTAAATCAACCTGCACTAGAGGAGGGTCATGAGGAAAATAAAATAGAAGCAAAGCAAAAATCAAAACATGAAATCAAGAAATTGCAGAATTTTCCTGTAGCTAATTGTTTTAACGGTCAACTTCTGAAGAATATTCCAAGGAAACCGTGAAGAATTTGGGAAATCCATTCGAAACCCACTTGAAGAATGGACCAAATTAGGTGATGTGAGGATTGTTTTGCGAAAAAGTGAACCAATGAGGAGATACAGGTGAATCTTTGAAGGCAATTTTTCCAATTTTTCCAAATTTTTTGTTTCCTAAAAACTTGCCTATCTATGGTTGAATTGACAACTCATCAATTCGACCTATTCTCGATCATAGGAGCTAGTACATGAATTCTGAAGCAGTTGCAACAACCTCTATTTTATAGGATCATAATATTTTTGAGATTGTGATTTGGTCTTAAAATCAGGTCATTTTCCTAAAGGCTAGATTTTTTGGATTGTTATGCAATGAATGTAATAGGATATGTCTCCAAGATGTTAGCTAGAAAATATGATCATATCAAAACTGTATCTAGGAAATAGGATCTAATGTAACCAATTGTTGTGTATAAAAAGGCAACTTGCTGACATAATTAAGAGGGGGGGAAGTGGTGGTATTTTTGAAGAAAACTTTGTTTCTGATTGTAAAGACTAAAACTTATTTCATTTTGCACTAAATGGAAAAAACTATCTGATAGTTAGACTTCTCTTCTTGTCTTTTATTGTTTCTTTTCCTACTTGAATGCATATTTATCCTTTGTGAAGCATTTAGTATATCTTATTTATGATTTAAGCCAGTGAAGATTTTGTTGATTGCTTGTTCATAACCTGATTTGTGTTTAAGTACATGTTCTTATTCTTCAAAGATATTTAGGGTCAAGGATTTCCTATGTGAGTGAACAAATTTAAAACTTACATATTTCTTTCTTTCATGTTATAATCTGCTATCTAATCCATCAAGTTGACTACCATTTACTAAGCAAGTGTGATAGGAATTTATTCTTGTTATCTCAGATTGATATTGTTATTTTACCCACTGCTTAACCTTCAAACCAATTTCAAAACCCAAACAAATCTTTATTTATAAAAAACCATTGCAATAACTTGATGACGCCCTAGCTTGCCCTTTAGCAGTCAAGTGCAACTTTAGGGACTAAGAGGGACTGTGACTATGCTGGTGTTGGGGTTTGCCACAACTTTATCTAGTTCATCCTATCTTTTTTTCTTCTCTAGTTCTGTCTTTTCCTTTGCTTTGTCCTGCGACTCGGTTGCATTTCTTTTCTCCTCTTCTTCTTTCTTCCTTTTTTGTTCATCTTGAGCAGCTAATTATGTTTTCTCTTTGTTAGCACTAGAAGTCACACCTAGATTCTTGTAGGTGTAAGCCTAATATCCATCAAAATTTGAATAATTAAATCAATTTTATGGTTGATGGATCAACAAGAAAGAGCAAGAAAGAGGGAAACAAATTGTCTGCAGAGACATTCCATTGGGCATGGAGTCATAAACACACAACATATCAAAAGCGATCAAGTAGCATTACCTGTTTCAAAAGGAATTTATCACAATAGACAAGATCCAAATAATAGGAGCTAGGTGGATTTTATGTTTCACCTTGTTGTAGCAACTCCTAGAGAAAAGGGGATCCAATGCAATCACTTAGGATTCAACCTCTTTAGATATGATGAACTCTAGTTTTCCATGCCATCACATCACTAAGAAACTCTAAAGGGTCATTTTCAAAGGGAGGGTTTATCATTTTATATCTCCTTTTCCTTTTGTAAAGAAGGCGTTGTAGACTGGTTCAACTCGCTACAAATTGTAACTGGCGTTGCAGACTGTTTCACTGCAAAATCTCTAAAGAGGTCAATGGTTAAAGCTTAAAGGGTTGATAGGCTTGGTTCTCTGCAGTAGAGAGTGGGATGTGATGTCAGGTACTTGTTTCATGTTTTACCTAAAAGCCCATTGTCAAAACCCTACTTGTTGCAAACCTCAGTTGCTGCAAACTCCAAATTCGTTGCAAACTACGGTACAAATCCTCTATTTTACACATTTTCTAAAACCCAAGTTGACCTCAATTTCACTCAAGTTTAAAAAACATCACCTCACTCAACATCATATTCCTCTCCTTACCTATGAAATTGCAAATCTTTTTTATGAAACCCTAGACTAAAAATTCGTTGCAAACTTAAAAATTTCGCTGCAAACCCTATGTTTTACACAGTCGCTTGGAAATTTGTTTATTGGAGGTTTCTTTTAGTTTTAGGTTATTATCTTTACCTCCATTTCTCAGTTTCAGTCTTTTTCAGTTTTTCCACTATTGCTTTAAACACAAATCCTTTTGCCAACAAACCCTAATTCTTGCGAATCAAGCAACAAAACCTAAATTGTCAATTTCCATCACTTACTCTAGTAGCAATTGTTCTTAGAGGGGGGTTTTGATTTAGTTGTCATGGATACTCACCAAAGGAAGGAAGTGAAACATTAAAAGAGAAGATGTGCCACCATTATGTTTTTGCAGCAATATATCAGTTTTGTCATGGTTCCTCATATATGTTGATTCACAACTCTAAAGAAGATTTTTGTCTTATGATGTTCATGATTTTGCTCACTTATTGCTTTTGGGAGTCATCTTGCATGACTCAGAGGTTATACAAGGCATCAAAAGAGGTTTGAAGCTTGTTTCCATGGTTTTGACATCAATTTCTATGTTTTGAAGATAAAATGACACCTACAAGAAAGTTCACAGCGCATCCTGTAGAGGCATTGCGAACTGTTAAATTGCAACAATTTACAACAAATTAGTACACAACATAATCATATTTCCATCATAACATTTAAATGTCGATCCGGGTTCTTCTAAAACTTTTTGTTGAGATGAATCATAATATAATTTACTTGCTGACCACAAATCAACCCGACCCAGTTCGTCATTTGGGAGAAAAGTTGAAAACATCACCTACATGAAAGTTTGCAACGAATCCTGAAATTACGTTGCAAACTCCAACAGTCTGATAAATCCAAGCTATAGGAGGGTTGCCACCTATTTGAAGGGGTTCAAATGGTTTCCTAGGAGGTATTTGAACATCGGGGATATGTATTCTATCACCAGATCAAGCAACATGACCTGTTTCAAAAGGAATTTATCACAATAAATAAGATCCAAAAAAATAGGAGCTACGTGGATTTTTTGTTTCACCTTTTTGTAACAACTCCTAGAGAAAAGGGAATCCAATGAAAACACTTGGGATTCGACCTCTTTAGAGTAGGAAGAAATGATACAATATAGATAGAAGTTTTTTTGTTGATGAAAGGGTGGAGTTCATGATCCAAGAGAGGAGAGAGCTTGAGGAGCAGTTTAGATGCTTATTTGTAAGCTTGAGGGCCTATTTGTAGTCACATTTTCTGCCATTAAAGATTCATGAGAGCTGTTTATCAGATTCTCTTCTTTTTTTTTACATTTATTTTGTCATCCTCTTGCTTGAATGTATTGCAGGTATTGAATATCAATGGTTGTCCATGGGTAGGAGAACTCATGAGTTGCAAAGGGTTTGCAGTGATTGCCTCCTTTCATGATTTATGTTCAAGTATTCTTTTAATTCATTTTGCAGAGAGGATCACTGCTTGATGAATATTCTGCTTAGTGTCATTTACTCCATTCTTATGTTCATCATTATATAGCCCTTTTGTATGGTATGCAACTTGATTTCCTTTGATTTGTAGAGTGTTTATGACTCCATGCCCAATGGAATGTCTCTACAGATAGTTTGTTGCCCTCTTTCTTGTTGTTCCACCAACCATAAAATTGATTTAATTATTCAAATTCTGATGGGTATTAGGCTTACACCTACAACAGTCTAGGTGTGACTTCTAGTACTAACATTTTTGGTGCCGTTGTCGGGGACGAAGTTGAATATTTTCCCTAGGAGAATGACAAAGCTTAGATCCAGTCTTTGATGGTGAACACAGGCTACTAACACAGTACAGATGATCCGGATTATTTTCGGCACGAAATGAGAGCAAAGATATAACACAGAAATATTCAGAGATATTGCAAGAGAGACAACAATATAACAGAGATATAGCGGAAATATAACAAGAGTCAAAGATATACAGTAATACACG